>JAULJZ010218267.1:0-41355 GCA_032270985.1 Heliamphora pulchella | reverse complement strand
AATCATAACTAAATGTAGAAAAATGTTCTTAAAGTGATTTTTGTGTCCAGATCTAGATTTTTGAGTTATCTTTCCTAAAATATTGTTTTGAAGTGATTTCGTTGGGTAGAACTCTAAATATTTTATTTTTATCAAAGAGTGTCAGATCTTGATCACTCTGAGTTGTAGACCTGAAAACATTAAGTTAGACTGACAACCGAGCTTAGGTAAAAACATAAAACTTGTAGAGAATATATTTATCTTTCTGTCCACCAAAAAGGAGCAAAAAATACAAAGTTTTGATGGGTCAAAACATTTCCCAAAGTCATTATTGAGGTTTAGTGACTGACAGAACCCTCTGTCACACCTTTTTGTGAGACTTAAAACCTTATTCTTTTGAAGCCAAATACAAAAGTGGTAAACATGAGCTCTGTACCTAACATATTAATATAGTAACTTAGAAATGATCAGCCCAAAATACCCTCGGATGATATCCCAAATATTTTAAATATTCCTTGTTAAAAACACACTCTACAGACCCTTTTTAGGTTGACTGAACCTTCTTTATAAATTGGCCAAAATCTCAAACGTTTTACAAATAACATGCCTTATCTCAAAATATGTAACTTGTTGGGGACATCTTAAACTAGAACTCCACCAAAAATCAGAGCCATAGCCCTTGAATTGATACCCCAAAATAGTGGCCAACAAAGACTCAATTCTTATGTATTTCTCTGTAAATTGCTGAACCGTTTTTACTAAAATAAAATAAATGACCAATTTACCTTAGGAATTGACCTTAGTGATAAACATGAAAGTTATAAGAAATATTTTTATCTAATTGTTGTTAAAATATCAAAAATTAAATCTATGTGTATGTATTTCAGAATGCTATCGTAAATCTAAAACTAGCAATTAAAACTTGTGCCTAAAATTTGCTAAGTGTTTGAATGATGTTACTATGAGACTTGAGTGTGTGAACTTTATATGAACTTTGTGAGTAATTAGTGTATGAAAATGATGCTTTTAATAAAATGAACTCATACCGATGAATTCGATTCTATGTTGCTTAAATTGTGGTTATGCATCGCATGATTGTGCTTGATGCTTTAGCAAGTTGTACCATGTGCCATGTCATGTTTACATACCATGCAATGATTAATTATACACGAGAGGCATATTGCACATCATGGGCATTTCTCCATTTCATCTTGGGTTATTGGAGTTCCCTTCGTATCTTTTGATTGGGTTGAGTGACATAGAAATTAATTATTCAGTGGTTGTGGATCTAGGGCATCCTTGGTTGCCAGATGTGATATTGAATTGGAGGTTTTATTATGAAAGGAGGATTTAGGCACCATGGCATCGTCACTAGCTTCATTTAGATTTTGGGTTGAACACTTAACGAGCATCTTAGTACTTAATGTGGGATCGGCTGGTACAGATAAGGATGGATAAAACTGGTTAACCCCCCCACGCCATTGCCATTGAGTAAAACGGTTGAGGCATGTAGCCAAGGCGAGCGTTTACTTTTCGCAATGAGGCTAGGATAGGTTAAGTGAGCAAAGCCATCAAGTCTACTCTGTAATTCCCGGCGTAGAATTCATGATACTGTTCTGAAAGTACTTAGGGATTGGGCATCTGCATTGCATTCATTTGCATCACACGCTCATTCTTTTGTTCTTATATATATGTTCATCCTATTAAAAATGATAAATAGCCTGTAACTTCGCATTGGGTGCTATACAAAATGTATTGTGGAATATCTTGTTGCGAGTTTGTTAGACGGTTTAGGAAATTTACTTCTGGGCTCTGGCTCATGACATTTATGCCACAGGTGACGAAGAGGGACCCTTTGAGGAAGGTGGGTTCATTGAAAGGGAAGAATTTGTAGAAGAGGGAGAGCGACAGGAGCAGATCGACCCCAACGACGCAGTTTGAAGACGTAGGACGTCTCTTTTTGATCTTCTGTTCAAGTTTTCCACGGACATGATGTAACTTTTATTAAGTTTTCTGGATGATTGTACTTATTAAGTATTTTGAACAATCTCTAACCATTAATGATGTAATAGTTATCTTATATATTTATGAACATTCGGCTATAATATGTTCCTTATTTATAGTTACATATGTCCTGATGTGCCCGGAGAACGGGGTGTCACACGATGTGTCTATGTGAGCATGGGAGTTGAATCTTAGGAGTGATAGTCATGCCTTTAGGCGTTTGGATTAACAAACTTGGGAGCCAAGTTAGAAACGCGTTTAGCTGACGTGATTTATAGCAGGGAATCTGAGTAGGTTATTCAGATTGACGTGTCATTCTTGTTGGTTCTTCTCGGTATGCGGGGTTTTGTTTAGCATGAACCTACGTGGCTATGTGTTAGCATGCTTATGTGGTTTATGCTATGTGCTGCATCTCATGTCCTGTCTTTTTCATATAGACGCGAAGTTTACGAGACGAGGGCGACGCCGTGGTCGAGGCCGTGGCCATGGTGTTGGCCAAGGGGATGTTCCTATCCCTGATGCTAGGGATGTAAATGCTCTCCTGGGACTGATGGACGTGACGGAGTTGCTGCGTGTGCTAGCGGGTTCTATCCAGCAGCTAGTTAGAGGTGAGATCGTTAGGGAGAGAGAGGGAGTACTTGAGACGAGAGCTACCGTAGCGATGCGAGAGTTCAGGCGCATGGATCTGCCTACTTTTTCCAGAGATCCTGATCCTATTGTGGCGACGAAGTGGCTGGAGTTGGTGACTCGGACTCTGGACACGTTGTAGATTGAGGAGGATGAGTTGCGGGTTTCCTTTGCTACTTTCCAGTTGAGGGGTGTTGCTCATGCGTGGTGAAAGTATGCCAGGACCATTGTGGGAGTCACATGAACAACCTTTACAGGAGTGTTTCTGGAGAAATACTTCCTAAATTCGAAGAGGGACTTGTACAGGGAGGAGTTCTACACTCTTACCCAGTGGGCCATGGATATCATGTAGTATGAGGCCAGGTTTACGAGCATGTCTCAGTTTGCACCGGAGTCGGTGAGCACGGATGAGTTGCGATCGACGAGGTTTGAGCGGGGCTTGAGGCCAGCGATCAGGGAGTGTGTAGTTGCGATGGTACTTCGAGTGTTCACAGAGCTGGTGGAGGCAGCAGCGAGGGTGGAGAACACTATGAATGAGATTCGAGCTTCCAAGAAGGCCTGGACATCACAGGGTGGGGCTGAGGCGCAAACATGTGGACGTTCCAGTAAGAGGCAGAGGTCCTCTGGTCCAAGCTTTCATCCATCTAGATTACCACAATAGTTCTCTTCACCAGCACCATCAGTGGCTTCATCTGGGAGGCTAGAGCAGAGAGAGGTTATTTGCTATCGGTGCAGGCAGCCTGGACATCGTATGGTGGATTTCCCTCAGCTGAGGCAGTCCCCGAGTTCATGGAGTCAGTCACGGGGGAGGGAACATGTTTGTTATGAATGTGGTCAGCACGGACATATCCGCAGGAGCTGTCCACAGAGAGATGGTGCGTTGAGTACAGTGGGCACACCAGAGGGTTCGTATGTGCAGGAGTGACAGTAGTATCTTGCAGTTCAGATTTTTCGGATGGCAAGTGAGAGTACGTCAGTTCAGTCAATCCGGCAACTGACAGCCCCTGGTTATGGTGGACAGGACAGAGCGACATTGCCCTAAGCGTATGCCCTCATAGCTCCTAGTTCTTCCAGGGCACCGGTCGTGCCAGATGATGCAGATGTGCCTTTAGCAAGCAGAGATACTTTTTGAGTATCCAGGTTTTGGGCCAGATCCTTTCTTGTATCTGTTTGGGTGTTTGTGATGGTTTCCGTGGGTGGTGTGCTGTGTTGAGGCAGTGGCTGGTGATAATGTGAGGTTGGGGTGAGTTATAGATCCCGTGTCTTTGAGATAGTTGGCCATTATTTAGGACGCCTGACCTTATTTGACTATATCCTAGGAATGATTTGGCTGACCATCTCATATGCTTGTGTCGATTGTGATCGACGTGGTTGTTTTTTTTGACCTTGAGTTGAATTTTGGGAGCAAATTTTCTTTAAAGAGGGTAGAGTTATGAGACCGTGACCCGTTTTCTTTTTCGCCATTTTTCGACTCGTGTTTAGCGTTTTTACTTTTACATGTTTATATGCTTTTGGACGCATGATCGAGGTTAGATATGCATGCGGAGTAGGTTCTCGGGCCGTGGGATGTTACGGTGCGAATTTCAAAAAAAATTTAAAAAAAATATTTTGGAGGCTTATAAATATCTGGAGTTAGATATTTTTAAAAGATATTTTTAAAATTTCTCCAGTAAGTTTTCTTTTTCTCTATGCCTTCTCTTTAAGTTCTCGGGGGCTCGGGGCTCGGGGCTCAGTTTTCAACGATCCAACAACGGATCCTTACTTTTGGCTTGGTGGGCAACGCGTTTATCCAGACGGAATTTTATTTCGGCGAAACTCGATTTTGCACGTGGTTGAGGTGTCGAGTTTTTAACTCACCGAGGAAGGATTCTAGATCCTACTGCTGTATAAGGGTGCTACATGTAATTGTGTGTGTTTCTAATAGTTAGATTGCTGTAGATCTGATTTTGTATCAAGTTTGGGTTTACGGGCTAAAAACCCATTTTTTGGCGATTTCGGTGGATGAAATCAGGAATCGGGTGTTTCTTTCGTGGTTTTGAGGTTAGGCTTGGGCGTGTGTATGTTCGAGGGTGCTGGATGGGAGTTTGGAGGCTTCGAATCGAGGTTTAGAGGTTGAAACCCGCAGCTCAGAACCAGTTTTCGCTTGAGTTCAGTCGACTGGACCGTGGGGTCAGTCGACTGGATCTTGGTTCTTGAGGTTCAGTCGACTGGACCATAAGGTCAGTCGACTAGACAGTGTGCTTGGGCGTTTGGGCCTTTTTCTAGTGTATTTTTCAGTCGACTGGACCTGGGCTGTTTTGTGTGGGTGTTTTGGTGGTTGGTTTCTTGGTTTCCAATTGGGTTTCAATGGTATTCGGTTGATTGATTATGGAGTTAGTCAATTGAAATACTGTTGGATGCCTTTTGGGGTTCGATTGGTTGGGTTGTGGCTTTAGGAGTCGTATCGTGGCTTTGGGCATTCGTTTAGGTGTCGTCCTCGGGGATGATGGGTATGGTTAGATGCAGGTTGTTGGGGCACGGTTGTGTGCGTGCTGGTTATGTGCAAACGTGTGGGTCTGTGGTTCGGTTTACAAGTGAGTTTTGGTGAGAACAGTGCTGTGGGAGGTTCAGGTGTTGGCCTTTGGGTTAGATGTTGGTTGTCCCGGTATGTGGACGGGCCCTGTGCATGGACGGGTTGTTCGGGTGATGTTTTGATGGGTGGCGTTGTGATGTATTGCTATATATGGTTATGTACAATTATAACTATTTATTTATGTACGAATTATATTGTGGATTGCATGGTTTTGGTATCATTACGTGTACTGTGTTTGCATGCTTTAAAATTGAGAAGTTTTATAGGCATGGTTATGTGGAATATGAGGAATGGATGCTTGAGTTGCAAGTATTGTGTGAGTCATGTATGTAGCATGGGGCGTGATTTGTGTAACGTAGTGATAGTACGTGGCTTCATGCATTTAAAACCTGGTTTAGTATGCATGTTTTGATGCGGTCTTATCCCGTGGTATGTGATTTTATCTCGTGGTTTAGGCATGTGTAGGGATGCCTGTTGATACGTAGATTTGTATCTATTTTGCATATGTGGGGCGGATAATGGTCCTAGGTGAAAGTCCGTGAAGACATGTGTTTATAAGGGGCGGATAATGGTCCCACGGTGAAAGTCCGTGAATATATACGTTGGCTTTGGTCAATAAGGCCTTAGTGAGGGCGGATGATGGTCCTGCGGTGAAAGTCCGTGAAGACATGTGATGAGGGCGGATGATGGTCTTACAGTGAAAGTTCGTGAAGATGTGTGTTGCACGGGTTGCATGCGTTATGTGTGTTCTACGGGTTGCGTGCGTTGTGTGTGTTGCACGGGTTATGTGTGTTGCATAGATGAGGGCTGTGGTCCTTCAGTGGAAGTCCGAGAAGATACATAGATTGCATGAATTGCATTATGGGATGGATAACACCAATTTCAAATTGTTTTTAAGAGTCGTGTGAATCGCGATCTAAAAATCATTTTTCAACTGTTTTCAGGGCTCCTGTGAGTGAGTCAAAAGATGGTTTGTATCATCGCTTTTCCGTTTGCATGTAAAAATTGTTTTAAAGGCTTGTAAGGGAGTCTAAAATTGCACATCGTTTTCCTAGCATATTTAGCTTATACTACATGCTTATTTTGTTTCTACTAAGTTTTGACTCACGGTGTGGGATTTGATTTTCTTTAGGTACCGGTCACGCAAGTTGATCTGGAGGTGTCAAAGAGGTGGAAAAGCTGTAGTCTTTCTTTTTGTTTTTTCTGTCACATGCATGTTGTAACATGTTTTTCGGCGTTGGAGCCGTGTAATGTATACCGTTTGGCGATTATATAAAATGCATGTATGTTTTATATTGAGAGTGCATTCTTGGGTTGGTTGTTTTTAGGTGCTTTACGTGACCCGGAGTTTGGGGTGTGATAGCTATATTTTTTATTAGATTCTGTGAACTTTGATTGTAATATTTGACCATCTTGCTCATATTTCTGAATCATCAATTCACCGAAGTGCCGGGCAAAAATGTCCTCACCGAATTAGAACGAGAGAGAGAGAGAGAGAGAAAATTAAAAAATATGTATAATAAGTTTAAGTTGCTCATTTTATTTTAAATTATGAATGATAAAATTAAAAAAATATATGTATAAGAAACTTCTTATATAAACAAACTATTAAATAGTTATCAATTTTTTCTTTAGTAAACATTAGATACATTAAAGTCTGAAAATAAATACGTGATCATAGATACATTAAAGTCTGAAAATAAATACGTGATCTGAGAATTTAAAGTCTAAAAGTAGTATGAGAAATGCCGCTAATTAATTTTGGTTGTCTATTTTAGTAATTATCTTTGGTAATGATAGATTTTTGATTTAAGATTATCATTTAATTTAGAATGAGCCCATAACTCAAGATGGTATTTTTCTTTGGATCTTTTTATATAACGAATTTGGTGTTTTTAAGCACAACGCGTTGTTATATTTTTTAGTAGTCTTAGGTTTTTTTTGTATATATATTTTTATGATTAAATTATTTATTATGTAGTATTTATTAAGTAGATTATTTTTAAAAAAATTAAATTAATCGGACATTAATAGCTATGTGATTAGATTACATTTATTGAAAAATAAATAAATGGTAATATAATTTTACAAAAAATAATGATAAACAAATATAATCAGATCAGATAGTTAAAAATATTTAATTAACTTAATTTTTACTTTGAGTAATAAAATTAATAAATACTACAACATAAACAATTCATATTATAAAAATATGATTAAAAACAAAATATTTAAAAAAGTATAAAATTGTCCAATGCAAAACCTTAAGTATATTTTACAGTATTTTACATCAATTATCCCTTAGATATCAATTCGGTAGTATAATTCGGTCAAAAAGATTCGGGACGTATAGCATTTGCCATTAAATAAACTCAACCCTCTTAATTAACAGATCCAACATATTCCAGAACCCTCCTCCTTGTCGTAAAGTTTTATCATGCTGTTTCAAGTTGTACAACAGAATATGGCATGGCAACTAATTAACTAAATGATGTTAAAAGATTGTTCTTTTTAAATAAAAAATAAAAATTTTAAATAGCATTTTTAAAATTAAAATAAAATACTCTTATAAAGAGAAAAATTTGTAAATGCCGTAAAATAAATAATAGATTGTAGAAAATTAAAAATTTTTCAAAATAAAATAATTTAATAAAACATAAAATTTTTACTAAAAGATTAGAATTTTTGTATGTTTAGCTCAATTTAAAATTTACAAATTTATTCAGATTAATTAACTAAGCCTATGTCTGGACTAATTTTTCTGGGAAGCTTTTTGCTTAAAAGCCTCTTAGAAAGCCTACTTATTTGGCCTCAGTTGATTTTTTTTCACATATTTTTATATTTATTTTTTACAAAAAAAAAGTTAAAAAATCAAAAAATCTATAAAAAAAAAACTAGTCCAAACATAAGCTAAATTATTATAATGACATTGTAAGCTAAGTTTTATTTTAGAAAATTTAAAAGTTATGAAAATTGAATAATTTAAAGGAAAATACAAATTTTTTTGTACTAAAAGTATTTTTAGATGTTGGGAGCTAAATTTAACTAATAAATAGAATTTTTAGATTTTACTGTTATGTGAAAATTTTATAATCGAAAATTCTAAAATACGTAAATAATTAGTATCCCACACTTATGGGTGGGTTTCATTTTTCTTGTTAGGCTTTTATCACCAAATGATTAGAAAGTTAGGATCAAGAACGAATAAATAATTTTGTTACGCTTTAGTCAAGGTGAGAGTGCTTAGTATTATTTTGAACTGAATTGCATAAACTATGTTTTCAAACATGCTTGATTACTCCTATTTGAACTATATGAACTTGTGATAGCGTGATCTTTTCATATTCAAAGCCCAGGATTCTTTAAAAATGTTATTTATATATTTGATGGCATTGTTAGTTCAAAAGTATGCTAGTTATATTATTGAAAAAGATAGGTGTATAAAAGATGGACGATGTTAGTAATATTCTTTGATGTGAAAAGAATTTGCCATGTGTGAGAGTAGTCACTAGAAAATATTCGCTTTCTGTGAGCTTGTATTCGCTCTGTGTGAACTTGTGTGCAGTGTCCCATTGCTAGAAAGGGGTGTGTGTTAGTCTGTTAAGGCATTCGGTGCTCTATTGCCAAAAATGGGCTGTGTGTTAGCCTATCAAGATGTTGTACGGTGCCTTATCGCTTGAAAAGGTGTGTGTTAGCCTGTTAAGGCATTGTGCAGTCCCCTATTTTCAAAAAGGGGTGTGTGTTAGCCTATCAAAGTATTGTACGGTGCCCTATCACTTAAAATGGTGTGTGTTAGCATGTTAAGGCATTATGCAGTGCCCTACATGTGTGTGTGTTATCCTAACGAATTGTTGGATGTAATTATATGTTGGAAATGGTTTAGCTTTAATTATACTGTCCTGTTAAAAAGCGAATATAAAACTCTTTGTGTGAAATGATAAAATTGTAGCTATTAAGCCTTAATATGAAAAGTGATACTTTTTACAAAGATTGAAAAAAGTTCGTTATAAATGGTAAGATTTTGTGACTTGGTATTTTTAGATCTCTCATGAAAAGCGTAATGTTTTGAGTATTCTTAAATGATTGTTTTTCATCTTATTCAATATAATACTAAGTGCACTCTCTTATAAATTTGTATTTGCAGATAGCAAGATTGACTAGAAGAGTTGATCCACCACAATCGTCAATCAGAAATTGTTTTCGTACCAGGTTAAGGAGTATAAAACTTTTGTGTAATCCAGTTGGAGTAGTTGGTTCCTAAAATGTATAATACTTTTGTATTTATAAATAAATAAATCTGATTTAACTTGTATAGATACATTTTTGACCACTCTAAGTTTTGGTTTTCACATCCTAGAGAGCGGGTGTGACAATTTACATGTTTTATGAATGAATTCAGATGGAAAAGTGGTTTCAATGGGTTATAGAAAAATGTTTGACATTTTAAATTAATTTTATTAATTTTTAGAAATTTTAAATTTGCAGACATTTTTCACACGCCGCTATGACTTACCTTTTGGCAATGTATTATGTTTGTCGGGAACCTAATAGAAATGAAATGGGAAAACTTATTTTCTCAAACACTACATATGCATTGCCAAATAGTGTTCTTTGCTGATGCCGACATAAGTCGACAAAAGTGTTGAATAAGACACTGTTCATCACTTTTACCAACATATTGTATAATTACTGACGAATATTTAAGCTTTTTGCTGATGAGTAATTGTGTCGCTGATGCTTTTATTTTTGCAAATGCGTTTGGCAAAAACTTTTAGTGATACCAATATGCTATAGTTTTTGATAGGCAAACTTGAGAAGTAAAATATACATTTGAGAATGAAACAACCACCTTTCAACCCAAGAGCCCAAAATCAAACTTCAATATCGAGATACATTGTTTAAAGATTAAAACTTTCAACATATCAAACGAACGAAACGTTCTCATATGCATACATAACATGAATATACGGGTTGATGGCTTTACAACACGGGTATTCTAACCCAAAATATAATAATCCAAGTATTCTAAAAGAAAACAAGAATTACATTTTTACAATTTTATTTCCCAGAAATATGCTATCAAAGTAAGTGTAATTCTATTAGTTACTCAAAAGGGTCCAACGACCATCCTTTTACTCTAAAACCTTCTTTTCGCTGCCACCAGAAATGTTGTTAAACAACATGAGCCGAAACTCGTAGAAAAAAGACTAACAATGAACATATGCATGACATGTGAAGGTAGTTATGCGGGATGCAACATATAAGTTTATCCAAAACCAAACCATTTGCCCCAAATCAAATCTCTCAACACATAACCGAGTTTTCAAACAAAGGTTTTAATCATACCAACTGTTTTAATCCATAATTCCATCACTTTCCGATAAATCCCAACTCTTCTAATATTCCATAACTTAATCATTCTATCTAATTAAAGTTCATCATCCCACTTCGTTTTTTCCAAGGGCACAATCCTCTACAACACACACACGCACACATTATCAATATTTTCTCATATTCTACCAACTAGTGGTTTAAAACATAGGAACCAACGCTGGACGAGCATATAGACCCACGCCGCGTTACTATCAAGCAAGCCACGCGAGACCCGTGAAGTAACGGTACGTTCTATACTCTACCACGACTAACGTCTTTTCTTGGTTGCTAGCCGGCGGGCAGAGAACCCAATCTGCGCAGTTTTCAGGTCTTCCACCATGGAGTAACTCGTGCCCAAACTTAAATGATCATTGGATCCCAAATTGGTCTGTTTAAATTATCAAGTCACATTCCACACGCACGAGTGCAACTCAAATGGTTCTTCTCACCAAACCTATACTACGACAATTCAAGCTTCAACTACCACATGTTTATGTATCATATAAACTCATGGAATATACATATGCAATAGGTTATTATAACTCCCAATAGTTCAATAATCACATCAATTTCAATATAGGGGTCCCTTAAACCCAAAACTCCCAAATTTCATAATTTAAGCTCAAATTCAAACCTTAGCCCATTACTTTCAATCTCAATCGTATCTAACGACAATGTAAAGATAGAATCATGTTAAATCATCCATCGATCTAAAATTTAACCTTCATTAACAACAAACCATAGCTTAGGGCTTCGAAAACACCATTTTCATGTTTTCAAGTTCATAAAATTGAAAATACGATGCATATCATACCAATATTCAAGAATAGCCCTAAATCCTACCTTTGGGATGTTAGAACTACAAGAAAAAGCTCAAACAAGCTCCAACCGCAAAAATCCCCAACCAACAGGCGAGAATGAAGCCTCTAATGAGTAAACAACCAAGATGGATGCGAGAGATCTTACTTAGAGAAGCCAAGAAGGCTCTAACAACCCTCCAAGCGCAAACCCTAGCTCTCACTTCTATTCTAGAGAGAGAAAAATGAAAGGAATGAGGAAAAAAGAACAAAAACGCGATTTCTAAAGTCTGCTCGCCGATAGTCTGCTCGAGCAGACCCCCTCACTGCTCGAGCTGTACCCACTCCCCGAACTCTCTGCCATCTGTTCGCTTGAGCGATCTACCCTCTGCTCTAGCAGTCACATTGGGCAGAAACCCTGACCAAAAATGCTAAAACTGAACCAAACATAAGCCAAACACCTCACAATGACGTTCTCATGTATTACCCTACATTTAACCATCGTTAACAAACATATACAAGCTCAAGTTTTAATTCTTATGCGTGAACTACACATTTAATCGTTCTCACTGATCGTAACATGTCACGCCCTAAACTCTGGGTCACGTGAATCACCCAACAACAACCATTCATAACACCCAACCCGATGGTATACTCTCAAAATAACACATACATGCATTGAAATAGATTTCGCCCTCAGGCTTACAACACGCGATTTCAACACCGCAAACATGTAAACATACATGGTTCAAAAGAAACAAAAGGAAGATTACAAATCTTTCACCCCTCTGGCACCTCTAGATCAGCCTGCGTGACCGGTATCTGAAAAACATTTTAAATCCCACATCGTGAGCCAAAGCTTAGTAGAAACTAGATAAACTTGTGATATAAGCTAAACATGCTAGCAAAGTAAAATGTATGTTACGACTCGCCTGAGCCTCGAAACAGGTTTGAAAACAGTTTTATATCACGACTCACAAGAGCCTCAAAAACAATTTTTAAAAGATTTTGTATACATACGAATATGCTATAATGCTTCACATGTAAAGATCGACTCCTACGAGCCTCGACTCTCACGAGCCACATGCAACAGTTCTACAAAAATACGGTGGTACACATCCATCACAAGGACTTTCTCGGACTCTCACCGAAGGACCATAGCCCCAACTACTACACTATTAACCGGAGTTAACCCAAGCAACACATGCAACTCACGCGACACACGCAACTCACATAACGCACTACGTTCAACACACAACACGTGCCTCTTCTGGACTACTTTCTCGTCCTTCAGATATCTGCACACAATTGCATCGTTAGGACCACTTTTTTGTCCTTTCGATTTACACACACACGCATCTTTAGGATCACTTTTCCATCCTTCAGACTCACACATAAAATGCATCGTTAGGATCACGTTTTTGTCCCTCTGATTTCTATGCACACACACATGCAAGGTTAACTAGAGTTAACGTATATCGAACCCCTTTTCCATTCCCGTTAACTAGAGCTAACACTCACCGAACCACTTTTCCGTCTACGGATCACTTTTTCGTCCAGAACACATCAAACCACTTTTTCGTCCATGGGACATCGAACCACGTTTCAGTCCGCCTACATAACCATACACACACATGTGTTATTAAAACCAGAGTTTTAGATATCGCAAGACCACATATCCGTCCTGCAACATGCATAATAAAAATTAGGATTTTAAATGCACATAATCACGTAAAATACTAGGTTTCACACAACGACGCCACATAACCCGCCACGACATCACATGCCATACAACCCAACATCCACTCACCTAGATGATCAACAACGCAAAAAGCCAAAACCTAACCCGAAGGCCAACCCCAAACCTCCCACATAACGGTTCTCACTAAAAATCACCTTTAAAATGAACAACGGACCCACACGTCCTGCACCCAATGATGCACCAACCACCACGCACACTACCGTGCTCTAACACCCCGCAAGGACTGACCAACACCCTCTCTGTGGCTTCAATCGACAGGACCCCATAATCCTATCAACTGAACAACCACTAGAGGAGAGCAATCGATTGAGCCCCATAACTTGATCGATTGAAAGGCCACCACACGACCATCTAAACCACCAAAACACCAAGCGCCCAACATATGACTCAATCGATTGGACCCGACCCAGTTAACCCAAACATGCTACTGGAATCTCGTAAAAAATGCCTCAAAACATAGGTCAGTCGACTGACCTCATGATCCAGTCGACTGAACCATGATCCAGTCGACTGACCTCCTAGGTTCAGTCGACTGAACCCAGGCAGAACCCACCTTCGAGCTACGGGGTTAGCCACCAAAACCCTAAAACGAAGCCTCTGAACTCCCATCCAACACCCTTGGACATACGCACGTCCAAGCCTAACACCCAAACCTCGAACGAAACACCCAAAACACGATTTCATCCAACCAAAATCGACGAAAAATAGTTTTCAACCCAAAACCCAACTTTTGAAACAAAAATCAGATTTCATGCATTTTAACTGGTAAAATTACACATAACACCCTTATAAGGCATGAGAGTCTAGGATCCTACCTTGGTGAGTTAAAAACTCAACATCTCGATCCACATCCAAAATTGAGCTTCGTCAAAATGAAATTCTATCTGGATGGATGCGTAGCCCCCGATGCCAAAAGTAAGAATCCGTTGTCTGATCGTTGAAAATCGAGCCCCGAGTCCCCGAGAACTTAGAGAGAAGGTAGAGCCAAAAAGAGAAAACTTAGTTAAGAAGTTTTAAAAATATCTTTTAAAAATATCTAATGCTAGATATTTATAGGCACTCTAGAAAATATCTTTTTTTTAAAAAATAATTCGCATTACAGAGCCCAACGGCCCCAGGAACCAACCCTACATGCATATCTAAATTCGATCATGCATAAAAATGCTTATAAAACATGCTATCACGTAAATAGTAAACATGCGTCGAAGAATGCCAAAAAAAAGAAAATGGGTCAGGGTCACACAACTCTACCCCTTAAAGGAATTTCGTCCTCGAAATTCAACATAAGGTCAAAAGAAACAACCCCGTCGATCACCATCGACACCGGCATGAGAGGTGGTTAGCCAAACCATTCCTAGGATACGGTTAAACATGATCATGCATTATAGACAGTGGCTAACTACCTCAAAGACACGGGATCTACATCTCATCCCAACCTTACAAACTCACCAACCGGCGTCTCAGCACCCACACTCAACCCACGGAGCCCATCACTAACTCCCCAAACAGATGAAAAAGAACATGATGCTTTCGCAAAGTCTGCGTACTCAGAAAGTACCTCTGATCATATAGCAGCATCCTCAAGCACAATCGGTGCCCTGGAAGAACTAGGATCTGCGAGAGCATACACTCGGCTCTGTGTCGTCCTGGCCCGCCCTCCATAACCTGGGACTGCCGGCTATCATATAGACTGAACTGATGCACCGCAGTCTGTCACCCGAGAAGTCTGTACTGCTGGTTGCTGATAACCCCATCGGTATTGTACTAGTGTAGCACCTACCGTGCTCGGCACACTGCCTCCCTGAGGACAGTTCCTGGCAATATGCCATGTCTGACCACACCCAAAACAAACTTGCGGCTCCCTCCGCTGCACCTGAACTGTCACTGAATCCTGAGACTGCTTCGACTATGGACAATTCGCCACACAATGCCCAGGCTGCCTGCACCGATAACAGATCAACTCCTCTGTTCTTGCCTCTCAAATGAGGCCACCAATTGTGTTGGGGCAGAAAACTACTGTCGTGACCCAGATGGGTGAAAACCAGAGCTAGAGGACTTCTGCCTCTTGCTGAAGCGTCCACCTAACTGAGCCTCTATCCCGCCCTGCGGTGCTCTGATCTCCCAGGAACCTCGAATATAGCTCAAGGTATTCTCAATCCTCGCTGTCGACTTACCAGCTCTGTGAAAACACGCAGCCCCATGCCTGCTACTCGCTCTCTGATCTTTGGCCTCAAGCTCTACTGAAACCTCCTCGACCGCAACTCGTCTGTGCCCACCAACTCTAGTGCAAATCGGGACGGACTAGTGACTCTAGCCTGATATTGAACAATGCTCATCGCCCCCTGGGTGAGAGCATAGAACTCTTCACTGTATAGATCTCTAGATGAAGCCAGAAAATGCTTCTCCAGAAAAACCCTTGTGAAAGCTGCCCACGTACCCTCCACAGTATGCCGGGCGTATTTCCACTACTCGTGAGCATCCCCTCTCAATTGGAAGGTAGCAAAAGGAACCCGCAAATCATCCTCCATAATCTGTAATGTATCAAGGATCTGAGTCACCAGCTCTAACCACTCGGTAGCCACTGTAGGATCAGGATCCCCAACAAAGGAAAGAGGATCCATATGTCTAAACTCCCGCATTGGCACCGTTACCGTCAACTCGGGCTCTCTCCCTCTCCCCTTAGAGGTCTCAACCAGCTGGCCAATGGAGCCAACCAGTGCACGTAGCAACCCTGCTACATCAATAGGTCCTTGGGGAGCACTTGCTTCCCCAGCATCAGGGATAGGCACGTCTCCTTGGCCAAAACCACAGCCACGGCCTCAACCATGGCCACGGCCTCTCTTCGCAGATATCATATCTACATGAAAGGATCACAGAACGTAAGATGCATCATATTGCATGAACATAAATGCTAACCACATAGCATGCTAACACATAGCCACATAAGTTCATGCTAAACAACCCCACATACCGAGGAGAATCGACAAGAATGACGTGTCCATTTGGATAACCTGCTCAGATTTCTTGCCAGAAAACACGTCGGCCAAACGTATTTCTAACTTGGCTTCCAAACTTGTTAACATAAACGCCTGAAGGCAAGACTAATCATCCCTAAGGTTCAACCCCCATGCTCACATATACATAGCGTTCACACATATCATGCTCATGCTATCAAAACAGCTAAACACACGCAATCAAGCACACACAATCAACCACACCAGATGTTGCACCCTCTTACCATTGGCTCTTAGTATTCGGACCCAGAGCTCTAATACCATTCTGTCACGCCCCAAACTCCGGGTCACGTGAATCACCTAACAGCAACCATTCATAACACCCAACCTAATGTTATACTCTCAAAATAATGCATACATGCATTTAAATAGTTATCACCCTCAGGCTTACAACACGCGGTTCCAACACCGCAAATATGTAAACATACATGGTTCAAAAAAAACAAAAAGAAGATTACAAATCTTCCACTCCTCCGGTACCTCCAGATCAACTTGCATGACCGGTACCTGAAAAACATTTCAAATCCCATATCATGAGCCAAAGTTCAACAGAAACTAGACAAGCATGCGATATAAGCTAAATATGCTAGCAAAGTAAAATGTATGTTACAACTCGCCCGAGCCTCAAAACAGGTTTGAAAACAGTTTTATTTCACAACTCACAAGAGCCTTAAAAACAGTTTGAAAATGATTTTGTATACATACGAATATGCTATAATACTTCACATGTAAAGATCGACTCCTACGAGCCTCGACTCTCACGAGCCACATGCAACATTCTACAGAAACACGGTGGTACACATCAATCACAAAGATTTTCTTAGACTCTCACCGAAGGACCATAGCCCCAACTACTACACCGCTAACCGAAGTTAACCCAAGCAACACATGCAACTCACGTGACACACGCAACCCACACAACGCACTACGTGCAACACACAACACGTGCCTCTTCAGGACCACTTTCCCGTCCTTCAGATACCTGCCCACAATTGCATCGTTAGGATCACTTTTTCGTCCTTTCGATTTACACACACACGCATCTTTAGGATCATTTTTCCATCTTTCAGACTCACACACATAAAATGAATCGTTAGGATCACGTTTTCGTCCCTCCAATTTCTACGTACACACATACGCAAGGTTAACTAGAGTTAACGTATATCGAACCCATTTTCCATTCCCGTTAACTAGAGCTAACACTCACTGAACCACTTTTTCGTCCACGAACCACTTTTTCGTCCAGAACACATCGGACCACTTTTCCGTTCACGGGATATCAAACCACGTTTTAGTCTGCCCACATAACCACGCACACACATGTGTTATTAAAATCAGAGTTATAGATATTGCAAGACCACATATCGTTCTTGCAACATGCATAATAAAAACTAGGGTTTTAAATGCACAAAACCACATAAAACACTAAGTTTCACGCAACGACACCACATAACTCGCCACGACATTACATGCCATACAACCCAACATCCACTCACCTAGATGACCAACAACGCAGAAAGCCAAAACCTAACCCGAAGGTCAACACCAAACCTCCCACATAACGGTTCATTAATACTAGAAAATAACAAGGGACTAGGTCCCCACAAAACTAGTATTTTTATGTTTTTCTGTTGTCAATTTGTTCTTCCTTTTGATGAACTAGTATTCTTATGTGTAAATTCGATGGTGTTATTGTTGGTATGTAGTTACATTTGAATTGGAACTATGATAAATTGATTTGATGTATTTGTGATAAATGAAAAAGTATTGATGGCCGCTCCATATCAATGAAATATTCATTCCCGGGTACCCGAATTGTTTATTGGATAATGATGATGACGTAACAATAATGTTTTCAATGCTTTCTTCAAAGGGAATAAGGCATGTTTATGTTGTTGTTAATGACTGTAATAGTGGGGGAGAGTGTTGCAGTAATGTGAATGGGAATTACAGCAGTGGTGGTGATGTCATGGGTTTGGATGCTACTCAGATGGAATGGAGATTGGAGTACGATAAAAGTTGAGATATTATATCTTCTTTTTGTTCGTATACAGATAAAGTAATGTTGTCATCACCCTGGGCACGAGCCATTGTTGCTGTTGGTCAGAAGTTTGAAGGAGGCGCTCAATAGTTTTGCACCGCGTTATGTAAGTACGCAATTGAGTACGACTTTGAGTTTGTATATGTTAAGAATGATTGTACTCGTGTGACTACTCATTGTTCATACAAAGACAGCAATTGTGGGTGGCTGGTCCATGCAAGGGTATTGCCATCTAACGGTTACTTTTACATTAGGAAGTTGAACAATGTTCACACTTGTGGTTCAGCTGTGAGAACGTCGAAGAATAAACGTATGACTTCTAATTTGGTTGGCGGATTAATTATCGATGATGTGCGCTTTAAACCTCTTAAGTGACTAATTGATGTCCTATCAGAGTTCCAATCGAATTATGGCATGAATATCAGTTATCATCAAGATTGGATAGGGGTTGAGAAGGCAATGAGCAAAATTTTTTGGGATTACTCATTATCTTTTGACCAGCTCTGTTGGTACGTTGATGCAGTTAGTAGCAGTAATCCTAGTAATTCTATTGTCCTCAAGTGTGATCATTTCACCAATCATTTCAAGAGGATTTTTGTTGCATTTAAAGCTTGCATTAATGGATTCAGTCATTGTCGGCCTCTTCCATTCCTCGATAGCACATTTTTGAATGGAACGTACAAGGGAATTCTTCTGTTTGCAATAGCTAAAGATAGAAATCAAGGTATTTGTTTATCCTTTTGTAGTAAATTGTTAAAAGTTGTTAGTGATCATTTCAAGGTATTTGTTTATCCTTATGTAGTAAATCAAGATATTAACTTACTTTGCTTTTTTGTTAACATGATTATTCCCAGTTTGTTTTGCTATTGTTGATGCGGAGAATAAGAAAAATTGGCATTGGTTTGTGGAACATTTATCATCCATTTTGGATTCCAACATGGAAATCACCTTCTTAAGTGATCGAAACCCAAGACTATTAGAAGCAGTAAATTTGGTTTTTCTGGCTGCGTACCATGGGTATTGTGTCCAACATTTAAAGCGAAATTTGAGGAATCATCTACGGGGATGTTGGAATGCTTATAGAGAGAAGATGATCAGCTATTTTGATAAGTGTGCATACGCACCTACAGTAAAAACTTTTCAACAAAGTCTCAACGATTTGATATGCAATTGAGGCAAAAAGATGAAAGATTTCATTCACGATTTGCCTTTTAAGCATTAGACCAATGCGTATTTCAAAGGATGCGGTCGAGTCATTTAATAACTGGATTTAAGAAGAGCGACATTTACAGATTACGAACTTGCTAGACACTATACTGGTCAAGCTAATGAACTAGATGGCCACAAGGAGTGAAATGGCAAACAAATGGATGGTTGTTATATGCCATGTGATCGATTCGAAATTGCACACTACTTTCAATGATTTCATGTCATGTAATGTTAGCATGTCAGGGGAGGGAGTCTACGAGGTTCATTCGTCCCCGTCTGTGTCAGTTGACCTTCGCAGAAGCACTTGTTCGTGTTGCATGTGACAATTGAATGGGTTTCTATGTGCTCATGTTGTTGGTGCTGTGAAGAAGAGCAATAATGATCTGAATGCATATGTTGATTACTACCATGTGCAGAGCTTTAGAATAGATATGCTTATTCTATTTACCCAATTTCTGCCATTTGAAAGACATTTAGTAATAGGGAGACAGAGGTTATTCGTCACTCATTATCTAGGAAACAACCTGGTAGGCCAAAAAAGAAGAGGATTCCTTCTATTGGGAAGAAAGTAAGACAGATTAAATGCGGTAGGTGTAGAAAGATGGGCAATCACAATTGAAAGTCATGTAAGAAGGCGTTACATTATTAGTCATGGATTTTTGGGTATGATAGCTGCTATTTTTTTTTTGTAGAAGTTGATTATTGGAATAAGTAGTGAATAATGCTAGTATTTTTCACAGTAA
Source organism: Heliamphora pulchella (assembly GCA_032270985.1). Classification (NCBI taxonomy): domain Eukaryota; kingdom Viridiplantae; phylum Streptophyta; class Magnoliopsida; order Ericales; family Sarraceniaceae; genus Heliamphora; species Heliamphora pulchella. The sequence goes on along the minus strand of JAULJZ010218267.1, from coordinate 21,234 downwards.
TGAGGATTGATAGGCCATTTTTCTTAAGTTTGTCTAACAAGTATCATCAAGTTTTTGTTCCTTAATACATTCTAGTTTTGCATGTGATAAATTTTTATTTATGTTTGAGCTAATGTCATCCACACCATCATGCCAGTATTAATCTCTGTTACTATCATTAAAATGAGATTTATTTCAGCTTATACAATTACTTTTCATAAATGAGTTTATTGAAAATGAACATAAAAAAATATAACACTCTTTTTCAGAAAATGAGTATTTAAGAAAAGGGGACATTGCTGATCTCATACGAAATGCGTATTTTCAGGAAAATGAGTATTTTGATAGCATTCTGATTTGGACTGTGATAAATTGGCTCCTGTGAAGATCATTAAAATATTCCACAACATTCAAGTTCAGCCTAAAATGGGACATAGCTCACCATATACAAAATGAGTATTTTAGAAAATGAGCATCAAGTGTGAACATTGTTCCACATATACAAATTGTGGAACATTTTTCAACAAAAATTCCACAACATTCAAGTTTGGCCTGGAGGTAATAATTCCTTCAAAGATCACTAAAATGAGACATAGCTCACCATATACAAAATGAGTATTTCAGAAAAAATGAGCATCAAGTGTGAACATTGTTCAACATATACAAAATTGGAAATCTTTCAACAAATATTCCACAAAATGAGTATTTCAAAAAAATGAGCATTACACCAAGCAGAAAGATTGTATGGAAAATGAGGCATTCGGAAGTAGAATAATTTTAAATAATTTATAACATTACAATTTGTATTGTCATTAAACAAAACTAAATCAGTTTTTAAGTAATAGCCAGTTTTGTAATTCAATTCGCTTCTTCACAAAATCTATATTTGTCATGAATCATCATTTGATTTTGAATTCATTTCAATTGATTGAAAGTTGCATGGTCATCACCATATTGCTCACTTTGTCTTGCTCTATGATCTGATAGGATTATTGAGGAACTCATGTACAATTGTAGCCCGTAGTATTTGGCAATTTTCAACCGGGATGACACCATCAATATTCTCGCTCATGGCATATTGTTGCATGATGTAGCATACAATGATACCACAATTTAACCTGAACAATTACTCATTCATCAGAACCATTTCGTGAAATTATTAATATACTGAACAAACATTTTTTTTATACTTACACACCATATTGCTGTTGTGGGCAGACAGACGTTCACTGGTATGATTTGTTGATCAAAGTCCTGTGTAACCAGTTCCAATGTCGATTTGTCTCTAAAGTACTGGTCAACATATATACGACTTCTGAAATACATTGTGTAATAACTTAAAGTATGAATTTAACAACAAATATGGGATCTATATATGTGTTGTTTAAAATTTGATTTTCTTTACTTACTAGTTGTTCAATAATAAGTAGGTGTGCATCATGCGACCTCGGTTTAAGGGGATTATAGTGATACCACCCCCCAGTATCCGTATCGTAAATCAGAATTGTCTAATGATTTGAGTGGTTTAGGGGAAAGAGTAGGTACTGAAACAATCTGGACTGTTGCACGGGGTTCTCAAGTGCTTTTGTGCGTTCTTCACTTGTCTTGCCACTTAACAATTGTTTTTCAATACAAACATGTTATTAGATGATTTCATACGTAAATGCTTGTAGCGTTTATTTACATAACTTACATATGTGAGACTTGAGAAGAAGTATGCCTTGTTAATCGGGTCAGTAAGGAAATCATTTTTTGGTAAATCATGTTAAGTCACAGCTTGTTTTCTTCCCAAAATTTCGACAAACTTGTCAATGATCTTTTGTTGTTATCGAGATTAGTTAAAACACGCATGACTTTAGTAGTATTCTCATAATTGTAGTAATTTACATTTTCATCGTGGGTTGGAAAATGAGTATTTGAATGCTTTATATGAAACTTACACAGCTTAATATCTCTGACTCCATGAGCAAGCCTTTAATGTCCTATGTGAACACACAAGTTTGATTGTCGTCTTCTCATACACATGCACTATCATTGTAGGTAGTTAAATAACCGCAACAAATTATGTATTACATACATTAAAGTACATACAATGAGAAATAATGTTACTTGTGTTTTTTAGTCTTCCATATGTTCATTATTTTACCTTAGTCCCCGGACTATTTTTCAATGGTTACATTCATAGTTCTGAATATCGTACTGCATAGTGTATCGAATTTTTCATTGGTATGATATGTACCGGTACCAACGAAATACCGAGTACCGTTTCAGATTTATCGCTATAAATTATTATATGTATATTTGTAAAAAATATTGTTCAATAATAAATAGTTTAGTATAATACAATTATCTATTTAAAATAATATTTTAATTAATTAGTCTAATTTAAATTTTAATCTCTTTGTTATAGTGAGATAGTTAATTTGGAAGTGATAAAATTTAATATGTAAACTTTTTACTAATAATTTACATTGATTAATTTTAGAACTCTCCCTTTATGCTATATTTGATACTTGAATTGAAATACAAAAGTAAAAAACAAAAATAGAAACAAAAAAATAAGTAAAAATTATTTTTAAAAAAAGCTAATTATAGACCGGTACGTATCCGATATTACCCAGTATAGGCTAGTATAGACAAGTATTGGTTGGTACGGCCGGTATAGACCGGTATAAACTAGTATTTTGGCTTGTACGGAACTAAATAATTATCATACCGGTATTATTCTAAATCGGTACTACGGGCCGGTACGGTACAGTATTGACAACAATGGTTACATTTAATCAATAGCGTACTTTTTATTTTTTTTAATTTTTCTCAAAAACTATATAGGAACTCTATTTTCCACATGGATGAGTGTATTGGTTTTTAAATTTAAAGAAAAATAATCTCTTTTTACAAATATGGATACCCAAACACCACCCATCGCCAAGAGTGGATAGCCCACAAATGCCACAATAGCCTCGCACGCAAAAGCAAAAAAATAAGTTTAAGTGACGACTTCACATTTTTTAACCTATTTTAAAATCCAATTTGAGTCATAATTACCACCCAAACTCAAAACCTGGCCAACAGGTTAAAAAAGCCCAAATCGTTGCACGATACCAAAAAGATTAAAAAGAACGATTTTTTTTCTGTCAAAACAGCCACTACCACCGTCACCATGACCACAACAACCAATGCCATTACCACAGCCATCGTAGCTTCCGTCATCGCTACACCACCACCACTGCCACCACCACCATTGCGTCGATGCTTTCACCCTTACCATTACCACCACCATCGATAATACTAACACCACCATCATTGTAAAAGTCACAACTAAACAGAGAAAATATTCTTCACAACAAATAAAGCCTTTAGATTTCTAAAATGATATAAAGATCCACTCAAAAAAGATTCCATAAGATACAACTAAATTCCGACCACAATAATATTTAGAAGAAAATCACAGCAAATACACGCATACAATTAAAAAAAAAACATATCTATTTTCTAACTCAATCAATGCCATTAAGTTCCTTTTTAAGTAGAAAACCTACTGGGGAAATGTTAAAAAATTAACATTATTTTCAAGCTTTAAGTCACGTTCAAGAAATTGAACCTTATTATAAGAAATGTCATGCTCAAAAATCACGTGATAATATCGCACACTCACTATTCATAAGCATGCAAAGCTAAGATATCAATTATCAATTCCAGTATCAACATAAAAATTAATCAAATATATCCCATAAAAAAATTCTTTGTTATGAATTTAGTCCCAAACGGTCTTAAAATATCTTTAAAATTTATATTGCGATTTATTATAGGCCAAAGCTCAAAATAAATCAAATTAATTCTACTCTCAACACTTTCCATGGAATTTCCCCCGCAACTCTATTCTTCAAAATCTATAAGGAAAAAAAAACACAAATAAAATAAACTATTAGTTTGACAATTCAACAAATCAACAACTACCATTGTTAGCTGAATCAAGCATATAAGAAAAAATAATGTAAAGAAAGATATAGTAATTTTTCTTTATAACAATATTTAATGCAAACATAATGAAACTAAAAACATATTAATATTTTTTTGTGCAAAATAATAGATAATTTAATTTTTAATGGTTTGCCAATTCAATTTTAATATACCCAAGTCTTATCGACTATGATCACAGTAGCTCGTGACAAGACTTACAACCGCACTTAGGCCGTTAGTGAAGCTCTAGACAAAACTAGTTTTGGTACTAAAATTTAATCCCTATTGATTAGGGTCCAAATCATAGTTAAACTAGAGCTATATTCATAATCTAGATCATTGTATCACAAAAATATATTATTTTCCAATTTTGTTGAAGTTTTTCATAAAATATAGTCAAAATCATATACTTGATCCATATTTTTTTCACAAAAATGAATAAAACTAGAACAAAATATTTTTTTTATAAAGTAGAACGGAATTTTTTTTTGAATTGAAATTATTTTCAAAGAAGTTAAAGAATAAAAAATACTAACAATCTAGGCAAAATCTTTATAATGTCTTAAATGTACGAGCGTCTCGTCTTTCTTTTCTTTCTTTATTATTTTGTTTCTATCTTTCAACTCTCTATTCTCTCTTTTTCTTTCTTCTTCCAATACTCTCCACAACTTTCCCTTCTATATGGGTATAAGATATATCCGTATTAATTGTATATGTATTTACTTCAGTTGAAGTAAAATGCATTTCTCTCTCTCTCTCCTATTTATATTTGTTTTTTTTTGTTTTTTGTTTTTATTTTGTTATTATTTTTGGGTGTTACAAGGAAGTCTTTTGTTTAGCAGGTACACTAACATCAAATTACATTACCATTGACATGTAAGAAACAAATTATATTATACAGATGTATTAATTTACCATAATCAGTTCTTCTTTCACAACAAATACCAGTTTTGAATATATAAATAATATTTTTTTCCTTCTATAAGGACTCCACCAAATTTATAAAAAAAAAATAATAACGAGAGAGACAGAGATAGAGAAAAGCCTAACTACTGTTTTTGTTTTTTTGCTATTGATCTGTAACGCCCCTAACTTGAGTTATAAGAAAAGCCCACGAAACCACCGTTTTGGGATACCACGGTCTACCAAAACCAACCATACAAAAGGGTCGAAACCGAAGAGCCAAACCACTGAGGGTTTATTTTAGGTAAAATAAACAACCCAAAAGAATGACGTCACGGTCCCAAGAGCCAAACTTTAAAAACAATCAAACAAAGTTTTTTGAAAATATCCTAGACCGTGAGCCAAAACCCAAAAGAAAACAGACTAATCATGAAATAAAAGCTAAACATGTTGATGCAAAAAGATATGAATATTTTGACTCACACAAGCCTTGAAAACAATTTTATATATAACCCACAATGATTAACATTCAATCCATGCAATGCATTTTTACGAATTTTCACTAAAGGACCACAGCCCCAACTAATGTATCATTATGAGCTTTCATCGAAGGACTGTAATGCATCTTTACGGGCTTTCATCGAAGGACTGCAGCCCCACCTAATGCATCTTTACAGGCTTTCACCAAAGGGCCACAGCCTTAATTAATGCATTTTCAACCAGGGTTTACATGCATACAACCACGAACAAAAATCATATTCTCCAAACACCGTCATCCAACTAGCCATGGAGACTAATCAATTTCAAAACAAGGCTCAACCCCAAGGGTTAGCTCCAAATCTCCAAATTTAGGTTTTTGCAACTATATACATAAATCTTTTCGATTTTCAGAACTCGTCTTTTTGAAAACCACGAACACACACCAATTTCCAACAACTTCGAAAATAAACCATAAAACACTTAAAAACCCTTTTTGTCCAACCAAACATGGTTTCAACACGTAAAACAACTATTTATGCATTTTAAAATGATAAAAATGCATAAAATTTCACGTAGCACCCCTTTAAGACATGAGAGTCTAGGATCCTACCTTGACGAGTTAAAACTCGAAGCTTTAAACTCCAGCGAAAAAGCAAAGTAGCCAAAACGCGATTCCGTTTGGATGAACGCGAAACCCTCAGCGAGTATAATAAGGATTTGCTATCCGATCGCCAAAAACCAAACCCGATCCCACTAAAAACTAGAGAAAAGATGGAGATTTTGTTTGTAAAGAAGAAAACTTAGCTAGCAAGATAAATGTTCAAAATATTTATCAAAATATCTAGCAAAGGGCTGATATTTAAAGGGCCCACGCAAACAGACCGCTTGATCGGTCTCAAGACTGCTCGAGCGGTCGCACCAGCAAAGCTTTCCCAACTTTGCACCATGACGTCCGACGGTTCTAGGATCTAACCCAACATGCATTTCTAAGCTCAAACAAGTATAAAACACATACGAACATGCTATTCTATTAAGATTAAAACAACAAATAACACGTCGAATAAACATTAAGAAATTAAAACTGAACCAGGTCTCACAACTCTACCCCCTTAAAGGAATTTCGTTCCCGAAATTCTCCACAAGGCCAAAAAGGAAAACAACACCGTCGATCGCAATCGATACCGGCACGACAAGTGGTCAGCTAAACCATCCTTAGGATAAAGTTAAATGTGATTATGTCGTGAATGATGAAATCAAACTCTAAACAGCAGTCGACGACCTCTAACTGGATCTACAAATCCAACACCACGTCCCCATCGATTGGGTCTCTACACACAGCATACTACTCACGAAGTCCATCACCAACCCCAAAGCAGATGTATAAGTAGATAAATACAATGCTCCCGTATTGATAAGAACACTGGCCCAAGATCAGCACACTAAGAAAGTACCTCTGTTCATTGGTGTCATAACTGCCGCATCAGGCACGACCGGTGCCTTGGAAGAACTGGGATCTGTAAAGGCATACACTCGACTCTGTGTCACTCCAGTTTGTCCACCATAACCTTGGACTGTTGGCTGTCGTACTGACTGTGCTGAAGCACCCCCACCTATAACCCTAGAAGTGTGAGCTGTTGGGTACTGCTGTCGGTAATCTGGTTGACCCTACGTAAACAAAATAACTGGTGTGCCTAACGTGCTCGGCACACTGCCTCCCTAATGGCAGTTCCTGCGAATATGTCGTGGCTGACCACATTCATAACAAACTAGTAGCTCCCTCCCCTACGACTGAACCGATACTAGACCCTAGGACTGCCTCGGATATGGGAAATTCGTCGCATGATGCCCTAGCTGTCTGCACCGAAAGCAAAGGAACTCTTCCTGGTCTGGCCTCCTAGAGGAAGCCACTGATAGTGCTGGTGCTGAGAACTGCTATCGTGATCTAGATAGATGAGAACTAGGGCCAAAGGACCTCTACCTCTTGTTGGAGCGCCCATATGACTATGCCTCTGTTCCACTTTACGGTGGCCTAACCTCCCTAGGTCCACGAGTCTCATTCAAGGTGTTCTCATTCACTGCTGCCGACTCTACCAATTCTGTAAAAACACGCAGTCTCAACCCTACCACTCGCTCTCTGATCACAAGCCTCAAACCCCTCTCAAACCTCCTCGAATGTAGCTCATCTGTAGCCATCAATTCCGGTGCAAAACGGGACAGGCTAATAAATCTGGCTTCATACTGCACGATACTCATCACCCCTTGAGTGAGAGCATAGAACTCCTCCTTGTATAGGTCCCTTAAGGAAGGTGAAAAGTATTTCTCCATAGTATTTCTGGAATATTTCTACCACTCATGGGCGTCACTTCTCAGCTTAGAGGCAACAAAAGAAACCCTCAAGTCTTCCTCAACTATCTGCAGTGTATCTAGAATCCGGGTCACAAGTTCCAACCATTATGTAGCTACCGCGGGATCGGAATCCCCAACGAAGGTAGGAGGGTCAAGACGCCGAAACTCTCGCATTGCAGCAGTCGCCCTCGGCTCGGGCACTCTCTCTCTCTCCTACTAGCAGTCTCAGCTAGCTGACGGATGGAGCCTACCATCTCACGCAGCAACTCTATCACGTCTATCAGTCCTTGGAGAGCATTTGCATCCCTAGCATCACGAATTGGCACATTCCCTTAGCCCAAACCACGGCCACTGCCTCGACCACGGTCTCGTCCTCTCTGCGTAGATATCACTTTTATATAAAAGGAACATAGAATATAAGATGCAGCACGTTGCATGAACATAAACATGCTAACACATAGCCACAGACGATTATGCAAACACATCACAAATACCGAGGAGAATCGACAAGTGTGACACGTCAATTTGGATAACCTACTTAGATTTCTTGCCAAAAAACATGTCAGCCAAATGCATTTCTAACTTGGCTTCCAAGTTTGTCAATCTAAACGCCCAGAGGCAAGACTAATCAATCCTAAGGTCCAACCCCCATTCTCACGTATACACAACATCCTCATGCTTAACAAGCTATCATGCTCATGTTATCAAAACATTTAAACACGTGCAATAGAGCACACGCAATCAACCACACAAGGCGATGCACCCTCTTTCTACGACTCTTAGGTATTTGAACCTAGAGCTCTGATACCATTTGTAACACCCCTAACCCGAGTCACAATAAAAGCCCACGAAACTACCGTTTTAGGATACCACAGTCCACCAAAACCAACCGCACAAAAGGGTCGAAACCAAAATGTCGAAAGGAAAACTAGAACTTTTGTAAAAACACCACTGAGGGTTTATTTTAGGTAAAAGAACAACCCAAAAGAATGAGGTCACGGCCCCAAGAGCCAAGCTTTAAAAACAATCAAACAAAGTTCTTTGAAAATATCCCAAATCGTGAGCCAAAGCCTAGAAGGAAATAGACAAATCATAAAATAAAAGCTAAACATGCTGATGCGAAAAGATATGAATATTCCGAATCACACGAGCCTCGAAAATAGTTTTATATATAACCCACAATGATTCACATGCAATCCATGCAATGCATCTTTACGGGCTTCCACCGATTGACCACAGCCCCAACTAATGCATCTTTATAGGCTTTCATCGAAGAACCTCAGCCCAAACTAATGCATCTTTACGAGCTTTCACAGAAGGACCGCAGCCCCCCACCGCCCCAACTAATGCATCTTTACGGGCTTTTACCGTATGACTGCAGCCCCACCTAATGCATCTTTATAGGCTTTCATCGAAAGACCATAACCCCAACTAATGCATCTTCAACCAGAGTTTACATGCATACAGCCATGAACAAAAATCACATTCTTCAAACACCATCATCCATCTAGCCATGGAGACTAACCAATTTCAAAACAAGGCTCAACCCTAAGAGTTAGCTCCAAATCTCCAAATTTAGGTTTTCGCAACCATATACATAAATCTTTCTAATTTTCAGAACTCGCCTTTTTGAAAACCACGAACACACACCCACTTCCAACAATTTTGAAAATAAACCATAAAACACTTTGTCTAACCAAGCATGGTTTAAACACGTAAAACAACTATTTATGCATTTTAAAAAGGTAAAAACGCATAAAATTCGACGTAGCTTCCATTTATGACATGAGAGTCTAGGATCCTACCTCGGTGAGTTAAAATTTGAAGCTTTGAACTCTGGCGAAAAAGCAAAGTCGTCAAAACGAGATTCCGTTTAGATGAACGCGAAGCCCTTGGCGAGGATAATAAGGATCTGCTATCTGATCACCAAAAAGTAAACCCGATCCCACTAAAAACTAGAGAGAAGGTGGAGGTTTTGTTTATAAAAAAGGAAACTTAGCTAGCAAGATAAAGGTTCAAAATATTTATCAAAATATCTAACCAAGGGCTGATATTTAAAGGGCACATGCAAACAGACCACTTGATCGATCTCAAGACCGCTTGAGCGATCGCACTAGCAAAGCTTTTCCAACTTTGCACCACGACGTTCGACGGTTTTGGGATCCAACCCAACATGCATTTCTAAGCTCGAACAAGCGTAAAACACATGTGAACATGCTATTCTATCAAGATTAAAACAACAAACAACACGTCGAATAAACATTAAGAAATTAAAATAAAATCGGATCTCACATGATCCAAATAAGGTGCAATTGAACCCTTAACCTAGTAGTTCACTCCCTTACTTTTTCCAACTACAGGATTTGATTCAGGCTTGAAGGGAAAATGCAAATGATATCCAAGTAATTAAGTACAAGCAATAAAAACTACAGATACAAATTAATAAGAATGAAATTCCATTAAAAAATCGTGCATGATTCAGCAGAGTCCAAATGAAGTATCGCTATTGTCACGACCCAAAACCCGGATCACGCGAACCACTCAAGAAAAACCCATTTGAGATACCGAGATCAATCAAAATCACCCAAACCCAAACGATTTAAAAACATAAGTCAAAACTAGTTTGAAACCTTTGAGAAAAGCACTTCCGAGAGTTTACGTTGAGAAAAAGAAGAACCTAAAAAGATATGGTCACGGTCCCCAACTGCCAAGTTTTTAAAACAAAACAAAACAAAATTTTAAAACATGCCCAGACCAATCAATCGGTCAAAAGACTACTTGAACAGTCCTTGCGAGCCCACTGATTTTTCACTTGAGAACAAAAATAGAATGTTTATCTTGACTGCACGACAGACCGCTTGAGCAGTTCGTCAAGAGGTTTAACTTTGGACTCTTTTTCAAAATCCAATTTCAACACCCAATACTTAAACCTTTTCCAACCTCTTTGAAACCCTTCAAGACAGCAATCAAGCATTCTAAAACATGCTAAAACATGGTTCAAAACTCTCCTCGAGATACACTGTTTGACATTAAACATAAAACCAACCAAAAACCATTGTTACAACATTGAAACCAATCGGGTGATAACCAATTTCAACACCCAATACTTAAACCTTTTCCAACCTCTTTGAAACCCTTCAAGACAGCAATCAAGCATTCTAAAACATGCTAAAACATGGTTCAAAACTCTCCTCGAGATACACTGTTTGACATTAAACATAAAACCAACCAAAAACCATTGTTACAACATTGAAACCAATCGGGTGATAACTACAACATACAAACTCAAAAAATAACAATCAACCCATGGTCTCTCTCATCGTCATACAACCATGCAAATATCAAAATTAAGGCCTCATGGCTTACAAAAAATGTTCCTTCAAGTATTAAACATGGTACGAATATTACATGAACTAATAGCAAAAACGGCATGAACAATCGTACAACAAAACTAAAGGTTTTGTCTTCTGCCCCTCTCTAGGGCTCCTCAAGATCAAGCTATATGATTTTTTTCACCTGAAATGTTTTTATATCCAACAATGTGAGCTAAAATCGAATAGGAATAGACTATCATGAATTAAAAATATAATGTGCAATCACGGATTATACAAGCAACTACACTACACAAGTCTCAAACGGTTTTTCATACTCAAACCACAAGTTTTCATATAATCTAATAACATCTAATAGTTTAATATACATAAAGAACGCGTTATTTTTCAACTCGATTTCCACAATCGTCAATGATTCATGTGTACTGACTCTGTGGCACTGGAAACAAAGGTAACAACTATAGACTCTCGTCCATTAGCCTAGGTCTGCAGCATCCAATGACTCGCTAGGTAATGATAAGTTCTATACGTTACTACAATAACAAACGCCTCCCAATGGGGGAAACCCCTCATTTACGGGAACTAACCCGAAGAAGCGAATCACCTATCTTGCGCAAGTTTTTGAACTTTCACTGTGAGATCCTGACCCGTTTTTTTTTTCTGGCATTTTTCGAAGCGCGTTTAATGTTTTTGTTGCTGCATGTTTATATGTGTTTTGATGCATGATCGGGCTTAGATATGCATGGGGGGATGGTTTCCGGGGCCGTTAGGCGCTGTGATGCGGGTTTAAAAAAGAAAAAGAAGATATTTTCGTGGGTTATAAATATCTCACGTTAGATATTTTCAAAAGATATTTTCAAAACGTCTCAGTTAAGTTCCCTTTTTTTTTCTCTGCCTTCTCTTTAACTTCTCGGGGGCTCGGGGCTCGATTTTTGACGATCAAATAGCGGATCCTTGTTATTGGCATCGGAGGCTACGCGTTCATCCAGACTGAATTTCAATCTTGCGAAGTTTGAATTTGCACATGGACCGATGTGTCGAGTTTTTGCCTCAACGAGGTAGGATCCTAGACTCTCATGTCTTATAAGGGTGTTACGTGTAATTGTGTGTATTTTTATTGATTAAAAATGCATGAAAAATCGATTTATATTTCAAAATAAATTGGGTTTTGGTTCAAAACCGTTTTTGGTTGGTTTCGATTGGATGAAATCGGGTTTTGAATGTTTCTTTTGAGGTTTTGTGGTAGTTTCGGGTTTGGGTACGTCCAAGGGTGTCGAGAAGGTGTTTGGAGGCTTCGATTTGTGGTTGAGATGATGGTTTGTGAGTGTTTGAGAGTTTTGGGGGCTTGAAATTTAAAAATAGGAAAAATCTAATTTTTTTTCTCGGGCGCTTGATCGCTCGAGCCGACTGCCTGCGCAAGGCCGTTTGCTTTCGATCATATCTCCCTTGTTCGAACTCGGAATTGGGTTGTTTTTGTACTCAAATTGAAGCCCAGAAAGTCTTCTTTCCAATGACACCTCTCTCACAATAAAATTCTTTTTGTAGACCAAGTTATGACCAAAAGAGTGAGGGTATGTCAAAATTTTTTAATTATTTTTTACCCGTTTTTGGCCGAATGTTTGGAAAAAGGTTATCTTTCATCCTTGTTGGCCCTTTTTATCAAGTTTCTTGTTTCTTGGAGCATCGTGGGCTAGTGTTGGGCTTGTGTGGGCATCGTGGGTTTGTGTTGGGTGCATAGGGGTGCCGTGGGCTTGTGTTGGGCGCGTGTGGGCATCGTAGGTTTGTGTAGGGAACGTGTGGGCATCGTGGGTTTATGTTGGACATGAGTGGGTCCGTGTTGGCTGTGTTAGGTGTGTGTTGGTGTCACGCACCAAACTTTGGGTCACGCGAAAAGCTACAACAACCACCAAAATTGGTTCGAAAGAAATGAGATTAAAACCCAAAAGCACAAACAAGGTTAAAATATTTGTAAAAACATACTAGCGAGGGTTTATCTGATTCAAAAGAGTAGCCAAGAAACTACAGTTATAGCCCACAAGCCAAGCCTTTTTAAACAAAATATATGTTTTGAATAAGAAAAATCTTTTTATTTTAAAAAAAGCTCAGGTCGTTCCAAAAATCTTCCTCGAAGCACAAGAGTTTATATGAAGTATAAATAATTTGAAAATCCATTTTTGCAAAACCGTTGAATCCAACAACGAAAAACGTAGTAAGAAACTACGAAAAACAACAACCAACCTAAGGTTCTCTCGAAAGCATTAAAACATACATACATTTATAATCATTACATATGTTTTACAACATGCTATCTCTAAACATGATTCATATACAGAAAGGTATAAGCTACCTAACAAAAACAAGACAATAGGGTCATGTCATCAGCCTCCTTTGGGCACCACCGGGTCAACCTACAGGACCACGCTTACCTGAAAAAGGTTTTACAGTAAAAATCCCACGCCGTGAGCTGAAACCTAATAGAAACAGACTATAAAGCTGTAAAATATGATATGCAATCATATAGTGGGAGATAACTCGACCACAGAACCAAAAAAATTTTACGTCATAAAACTCCAAGTTTTTTCATCAGACTACACAAGTCTCCCAAAATGATTTTTCATCCTCAAAACTAAGAATTTAAACAATGCAAATAACAGCTAAAGAAACTATAACCAAAACGTGATTTTACACTCGGATCACACACCGAGGAATGATAAAAGATATTTTCTGCTTGGAACACACACAGCCGAGGAAAATAAAACGGTAAAATCAGTATGCTCCACTCGGGCCACACCGCCGAGGAGAAAAGATAAAAACAGTATGCTCCACTCGGGTCACACAACGAGGAGAAACATAAATGATTCCTATGTACTGACTCCGTCACAAAGGGACAGATATAGAAACTACAGATTTCTGCTCGTTTACCTAATCCCTACACATCGTAGGACCGGTTAGGTAAATACAAGTTCTATACGAAGCCACCACAACATAAAAGCTTAATTTAAGGACCCAAAACCCAAGGGTACAAAGCACCTAACCGCTTAATTTACGGAGACTAGCCCGAAGGTATAAAGCACCTACTCTGCACACGTTTTCGGGCTTCCACCGAGGGCAAATCGTACTAAATACCCACTATCCCGGTACATCTAGAGAATCATTTTACAAAACCAAAATATTTTCACATTTATACATTAAACATGTATAAAGATCCATCCATCAACATGGAGATCAAACCAAAAATATTTTCAAAGTTGAGACTCAACCCCAAAGGTTAGTTCCAAACTTCCAAAAACATGTTTCTCAAAGTTTTCTCAAAACTCCATTTTCAAACCATCCTTTGAAAACCACGGATATCCATTTGGAAAACATAGGACCTCATAATTCCATCGGATAAACATCACACGAGGAAAGCCAGATCCAAAAACATCAAAAATCTCAAAACTGCCCAGACCGATCCATCAGTTAGAAGGACCGATCAATCGGTCCCACACCAATTTTGATTTCTCAAAAAACAGGTCAGGTTTTCAACACAAAAACATGTATAAACATGAAATTAAAACCCCTAAACACCTGTTTTGATACCCACGGGCATACACAAACCCAAAACAACCATTTTACCTTGAAAGAAACCATTTGAATCCGAAATCATTTAACCAAAACGACGAAAAAAGGTTTTAAACCAAAAACCCGATTTCTTGAACATAAACACCTTTTTCATGCATTTGAAATGGTGAAACAACATATAATTACATATATCACCCTTAAACATCCATACAGTCTAGAATCTTACCTCATAGGGTCACAAACCCGAAGCTTTACTAACCGGTGAAAAGCCAAAGCCGCCGAAACACATTTTCATTCGGATGAAAGTGAAGCCCGCGGCGAGTACGCCAAGAATCCGCCCTCCAATCACTAAGATCCGAGCCCGAACAACCCCAAAATTTAGAGAGAAGGCGGAGCTTGAGGTTTAGGGTTTTTGGAGAGAAAATAAGAAGCTTAAAAAACAAGCTTTGCGCAAAATCCAACCTGATGCGCCGCTTTTAATACATTCTGTCCGAACAAACCGATCGATCGGTTCCCCATTTCACTGCACTGCTATCCCAATTTCAAACGATGACATCTCCTTCGTCCGAACTCTGAATATGGTCATTCTTGTGCTCAAACTGAAGCCCTGAAAGTCTACTTTCTAATGGTTTAAACACCATACAAATATTCATTTTATACCAAGAGTTATGACCAAATTAGTAAAGGTAGGTCAGTTTCCTTCACATGCTTTTTGTATATTTTTGTTCGAACATCTCATATTCTTCCCCGAACATATCTTTCACGTGTATCCAAACTCAAAACACTCACCCACAACATCACCAAGATCATGTCTAACTCTTACTCCATCAAGACTTAAATCATTTCTCAAAAATGGAATAGGTCAGGGTCTCACAACTCTCTCCCTTTTAAAGGAATTTTGTCCCCGAAATTCAACTCTGAAACTCAAGCCAAAAATCGTCCCGCAAGCATCAATAATCTCTGACGTAAACCCAGCAACACCTCATAACAACAGAAGAAAAAATGCCTCGACAACTAAAACTCTGAAACCGTCAAAGTGATACCTAGTATACACGTCTTTGAAGAATCGACCTCCATACAAACTACATTCATGGGCAAGTCATTATGAAACATCAGATCAAGATCCAACGCACGCTGCCAAACCTCATGCATAACTCACGCTGAACACAACTACTCCGGCGAAAAACGCATCACATGAGACCAATCCACCATGGTACTCGATCCCAAACATTCTCTATTCCATGACAGGACATAGAGACTGTCACCATGCATACCAAGGACCATCTCCATAAGTCCAAACACACTACGTCAAACCCTGACATCGGTCACATGAAATCGCATGCTCCACGCACAAACTCTACTCGAGTTCTGACGATCACCGAATGACCACTGACTTTGATACCATAACATCACCCTGTCGACGCCAACATCTCCATTATGGAAGCTGATATGATGCTGACCCATAAGCAACAACACAACACCCAACTCCAGAGAGAAGCTCGCTTAGCTCACCTGGAATACCAAAGAATGTCTCTCAACAAACTTTCAAACCTTCATCCTCTACTTAAACATCTATCACGAATCACATTTCTCACCCAGGAGAAACATTAGGGAATACACCATTGTCCTAGACAAAGTTCCACACAACCAAAAACCAATCCAGCATCACCACTACGAGGTCACCTGATCTCAACGGGTCACTCGACCAAACACATCACGCAGACAGAACATCTCATAGGTATCCAACAACCTATACAAACCCAACCATATCTCTTATGCGACAGCACGTCACTACACAGCACTACACGATTTAACGTCTCGCCATCAGGTCACTGATACCAAGACTACAGATCAATCTCAAATCAAACACGATCGCTGTCAGCCGATCGATCAAACATAATGACTGTCATCCGACATCAACCCGAACTCACAACACATACATCAATTTCTTGAGTCTACCATAGCAGAATACTCGAACCCAAGACCTACATCTCCCACTTAGTAATTTTTCTCATATATAGAACTCATCACGGTCCTTCTGTTCCCAACCAAACCATCACATCGGTACGAACAGACTAAGCCAACCAAGGCTTCTCAAACATCGAATCCATTCGGACTCGTACATTAACACTTACTCGGGACCACCATCCGAATGAATAACAGTTATGCCAAAGCACAACGCTTACCATAGTCGACAACCATTCCTCGACTCCAAGAACTCTGAACAGTTCCAAGTCCTCAAGCAGAATAAAAATCTAGACTCATGAAAGTCTATCAGAAACCCACCATATGCATATCATAGCCACACTGTTCCAAGAAAATTCTCGCTCTGCCATGAGCTAGGAGCACAACCATACGTACACAACGATCAACGATCCTCAACTGATCACTGCAAAAGAACTCCACGTCTAAATACCAACTACCCAAGCATTCCCTGTCTACCAACCAAACCTCACAGGGATCACAATCTAAATGGTTCAAACATCCGTTGAAACCATGAAAGATTAGTCCCACAATTACCCAATCTTGGCGATACACGTCCCTGAGTCACAACTCTAAGGGTCACACACAGGTATAAATCCGCTGAGATTCCACAGTCGCAGAATACTACCAAAACCTGAACCAATCACGAACCTGGCATCTATGTCCACCCGAGATGAAACAGCTCGCACCAAACAATCGTGTACAAGCCAATCGTCTACAAGAAAATTTTCTCTCTCTTTCCATCCAAAGGAAAGAAAAAGGCCAACACCATGACCTAAACTCAGCGTACCAAGAGTACTCCTCAACACTTGGTCCCCAAAGAACCCTGTAAACCTTTCTTTGAAACCGCGTTGACCACAGTCGAACAGTCACCGTCAACCCCGATCACGGTACTCAAACTATCCGTTACATCAAGCTCTCAACCCTTCGGCGTCATTTGCACACATGAACACCATCAAGCAGCATTTCTTGTACAACTCAATCCAAGGATTACAAGCTCATCCCTAAGCGTGCATGAAGATACACGTTTGCTAAGTAAACCGCAACCACGTCATAGCCTCGAGCCCACTCTCCAAGGCACAGCATCAAACAAAGGAACCCAATCCTGAGACCTTTCATCTAGAGTTACTAATAACTCCCACAACTATGTAGACACCTTCCGCACTTTCGCTCTCAAAGTATACATCGATCGTAGACATCGTACCCTATGATTTCTCACCTTTCACCCCCAGCCAATCAAACCACACGGTCCGCTACTGAACCTCGGCACTCCACACTTTGTTCCTATGGGCAAACAACATACCCATCTCTGAACTTAAGGTGGAACACAAACAACTTCCAGACATATCATACCCAGGATACGCCATCTCAGCACTAAGCCAACCACATGAACCTAGCACGGTTCCCAAACGTGACCTCCTAATCACTAGGATATTGACCAAACCACTGACCTACATTCCCGTAGAAATCTCATAGAATCGCGACTCGTCGGAAGAACCTTTACACATTGCCATACAGTCATAATCCATGCTCTTCCCAGCATAACTACAACTCATACTCATTCCCACATCCTTAGGTTCACTCACTCGGAACTCAATTCTCAAACCTCAAGGAGGTATACAACGTCCAAGGTCATCAGAACTACTCTAACTACCAACAACATCCTGTTGATCACCATTAACATCCTACTGACCACTCTCAACAGCCTGCTGTCAGGGATATTCCCAGAACCACTCATGTTCTGCTGTCTCTACACACACCCGGCCAAGGATTACTACGCTCCCATCCACTATGTTCCCGTTTATACCCCATCCTGAGTACACGGCTCATGACATAGCATGGCTCACGACGTACTTAATCCATCACACAGCCAAACCATGTGCACCAAATGCTAACCGAAAGAGATTATCACTATCCACAAATTCTATCCACCAATCTAGTCATAACAACTGATTCTTAGGGTCTTCGACACCCCATCGCTCTTACTCACAAGGCTATTCATAACACCAATACAAATTTTGATAACTTACTCTCAAGAGAAGCGAGCTACCCAAGCTAAAGCCATCAACCATGCTTCAACTACACCTGAAAAAACTCTGCTCAAACACTCAATGGTTTGCCAACCGAGGCCAACCTCACACGACTAAACCTAACTCACTGACGAGTTTCACAACATACCCAGCGATCAACGCTCAACCCATAACCTTACCTCTGCAATTGATAGCAACCGAGTCGCACATCTAAGACCTAAACCACGGTTTCGTCGTCTCTAAGAGTGCATAGTTCATATATAAAGAAAACATGAAACACGACAACCTAAGGTCGATCTATCATGTTATTTCCAACACATACCACATAATTATGTTAACACATAGCCACAACGATTATACAGACACAACACCGATACCGAGAAAAATTGACAAGAATGACTCATCACTTTGGATAACTTACTCGGATTCCTCACTAGAAATCGCATCCGCGAAATGCGTTTCTAACGTAGCTCTTAAGTTTGTTAATTCAAACGACCGAATGCAAGACTAATCAATCCTAAAATCCAACCTCCATGCTCACATATATACGGCATCAACATGCTCAACAACTAACATGCTCATGTTCCAAACACAGGCAACCAAGCACACACACATCCTCACAAGGTGATGCACCCTCTTTTCACAGCTCATAGGTAATTGAATCTAGAGCTCTGATACCAAGTTGTCATGTCCAAAACTCCGGGTCACGCAAAAAGCTACAACAACCACCAAAATCGTCCCGAAAAAAACCCAAAAGCCCAAATAAGGCTAAAACTTTTGTAAAAACGTACTACCAAGGGTTTATCTGATTTAAAAGAGTAGCCAAGAGACTACAATTATAGCCCACAAGCCAAGCCTTTTTAAACAAAATATAAGTTTTGAATAAAAAAAATCTTTTCATTTTAAAAGAAGCTCAGGCTGTTCCAAAAATCTTCTTCGAAGTACAAGAGTATATATGAAGCATAAATCATTTGAAAATCTATTTTTGTAAACCGCTGAACCCAACAACGAAAAATGTAGTAAGAAACGACGAAAAACAACAACTAACCTAAGGTTCTCTCGAAAGCATTAAAACATGCATACATTCATAATAATTATATATGTTTTACAACATGTTATCTCTAAGCATGATACATATACAGAAAGGTATAAGCTACCTAACAAAAACAAGACAACAAGGTCTTGTCATCAGCCTCCTCCGGGCACCATCGGGTCAACCTACAGGACCACGCTTACCTAAAAAAGGTTTTATAGCAAAAATTCCACACCGTGAGCCGAAGCTCAATAGAAACAGACTATAAACCTGTAAAACAGAATATGCAATCATATAATGGGAGCTAACTCGACCACAGAACTAAAAAGGTTTTACGTCATAAAACTCCAAGTTTTTCCATCAGACTACACAAGTCTCCCAAAACGGCTTTTCATCCTTAAAATCGAGCATTTAAACAATGCAAATAACAGCTAAAGAAAACATTAATCAAAACGTGATTTTCCACTCGGATCACACACTGAGGAACGATAAAAGATATTTTCTGCTCGGAACACACACAGCAGAGGAAAATAAAACGGTAAAATTAGTATGCTCCACTCGAGCCACACCACCGAGGAGAAAAGATAAAAATAGTATGCTCCACTCGGGTCACACAGCCGAGAAGAAAGATAAATAATTCCTATGTACCGACTTTGTCACAAAAGAACAGATATAGTAACTACAGATTTCTGCCCATTTACCCAATCCCTACACATCGTAGGATCGGTTAGGTAAATGCAAGTTCTATACGAAACCACCACAACGTAAAAACTTAATTTACGGGTCCAAAACCCGAGGGTACAAAGTACCCAACTGCTTAATTTATGGGGACTAGCCCGAAAGTACAATGCACCTACTCTGCGCACGTTTTTGGACTTCCACCGAGGGCAACTCGTGCCAAATACTCGCTATCCCGATACATCTAGAGAATCATTTTACAAAATTAAAATATTTTCACATTTATACATTAAACATGTATAAAGATCCATCCATCAACATGGAGATGAAACCAAAAACATTTTCAAAATTGAGGTTCAACCCCAAAGGTTAACTCCAAACTTCCAAAAACATGTTTCTCAAAGTTTTCTCAAAACTCCATTTTCAAACCATCCTTTGAAAACCACAGATATCTATTTGGAAAACATAGGACCTCATAATTCCATCGGATAAACATCACACGAGGAAAGCCAAATCCAAAAACATCAAAATTCTCAAAACTGCCCAGACCGATCGATCGGTTAGAAGGACTGATCAATCGGTCGCAAACCAGTTTCGATTTCTCGAAAAATAGGTCAGGTTTTTAACACAAAAACATGTATAAACATGAAATTAAAACCCCCCAAACACTTGTTTTGATACCCACGGGCATACACAAACCCAAAACAACCATTTAGCCTCGAAAGAAACCATTTGAATCCAAAATCATTCAACCAAAATGACAAAAAATGGATTTAAACCAAAAACCCGATTTCTCGAACATAAACACCTTTTCATGCATTTGGAACGGTGAAACAATATATAATTACATATATCACCCTTAAACATCCATACAGTCTAGAATCCTACCTCATAGGGTCACAAACCCGAAGCTTTACCAACCGGTGAAAAGCCAAAGCCGCCGAAA
>JAULJZ010218256.1:0-17979 GCA_032270985.1 Heliamphora pulchella | reverse complement strand
AGCAAACCGAATTAAGGAACTCCGATCTTTAATCTTGATCTCGATCGATTTGTGTTTTGATCTTGATCTCGATTCTTTATCTTTACTCATTGATTCACCAACAATTGCACCGAACGGTTCGATCCGAACCCGAATACCACCGAGTAATTAGAGAAAAAAATTAGAGAGAAGAGAGTAGAGAGAAGAGAGTTGTTTGGATGATAAAAACATAAAAGGGAGCTCTCTATTTATAGGAAAAAAATTGTGTTTAAAAAAAAAAAACTAGCTGTTTGGCCGGGCTGGGCCGGGCCAGGCCCAACGGTCAAATAATCCCAGCCGTCAAATTTTTAAAAAATCTAATCTCAGCCGTTCATCCCAAAAACTTATCATTGGAGGGGGAGAGGGCCGGGCTCAACGGCTAGCCCGACCCGGGCTTTGTGGCAGGCTTCATTCGGGTGGGCCTCAGGCTTTTTTTAGGCGGATTGGAATCGGGCAGGGCCAGCCCGACCCGTTGGGCTTTGACGGGCGGCCCAAGCCCCGTCTATGAACAGTGGCGGGCCGGGTCGGCCCGGGCTCGGCGAAGGGCCGGGCCGGGCTTTTATAGTGGCGGGCTTCGGGCTCCCGTCGGGTCTCGGGCCATTTTTACACCCCTACTAGGCTAGGATGGAAACAGTGGGGTCTTCCTAGATTTTTATCAAATTATTACCTTATTCTATTGGGATCAGATGATCTAGATTGGGGTCCTAGGCATTTTAGGTTCTATGATAACTGGCTGAGTTCTCTAGGCCTTTAAAAGATGATCATAGCAGAATGGAGCAAGAAAGAGCACTAGGGGTGGACAGGCCATGTGCTAATGCTGAAATTGAGGGACCTTAATCATTCTATAAAAGAATGGAGGAAGGAGGAGGCACAAAATCAACAAACTTGTTTTAAATCAATAACTGCTGAGCTTGAAATGCTAGATGGTTTGGCTGAAAGGAGGGCACTATCTGAAGATGAAAGAAAGAAAAGATCCTTAGCAAAAGGGAGGCTATGGGAACACTTAGCTAGGGCGGAATCTACATTGAGGCAAAAAGCCAGATTATCTTGGCTAAAAGAGGGAGACTTGAATACAAAATTTTTCCATCTGTCTGCTAGAAAAAGATTTCTGAGGAATTTCATCAGCCAGCTAGAAGTTACTGGTAAGATCTTGTGCAAACCCGATGAGGTGAAAGCTAAGACTGTTAGGTACTTCTCTTGTCTTTTTGATGATCCAGGGGGTTTCAGACCTAGTATTCAAGGCCCTTTCCACAAATGTCTTACAAGGAGTAAAGCAAAGCTTATAAAAAATGAATTCTTTGAGGAGGAAATAGTGGCAGCAGCAGCAAGTTGCGTATGGGGAAAGGGCCCTGGCCTAGATGGTTTCAATTTTACCTTTATCATGAAATTCTGGAACATGCTCAACCCAAGTATTCTAAAGTTCATCTATGAGTTCCATCAAAATAGCAAACTAACTAAAGGTATGAATGCTGCCTTCCTTGCTCTTATTCCAAAGTGTGACAATCCTCAGTGCCTTTATGATTACAGGCCCATCAGTTTGGTTAACTCCATATACAAAATCTTAGCAAAAGTATTGGCTGGACAATTGAAGATGGTTTTGCATGACATTATAGATGAAAGGTAGATTGCCTTTGTAAAGGGTAGGCAAATCATGGATGGAATTCTTGTAGCCAATGAGGTTATTGACATGTGGAGAAGGTAGAAAAAGCGAGGCTTTGTCTTCAAAGTGGACTTCTATAAGGCATATGATAGACTTAAATGGGAGTATATTCTGGATATGCTACACAGTCATGCCTTTAGGCAAAAATGGATCAATTGGGTAAGGGGGTGCATCTCCACAGGTTCTCTCTCAGTTTTGGTAAATGGAGGAGTCACCAAAGACTTTCCTATGGGTAAAGGTATCAGGCAAGGGGATCCCTTATCCCCTTTTCTCTTTGGCATCGCACCAGAGGATCTCAATCTCCTCATCTAGAGGGCTATTAGCCAAGGTCTTATAAAGGGTGGCGATAGGAAGTAGTGGGGTGTTTGTGACTCATATGCAATTTGTAGATGATACTCTCTTCTTTTGCCATAATGACCCCATGGAACTTAGAAACATCAAGAGAATTCTCAAGTGTTTTGAATTGGTCTCTGGATTAAAAGTTAATTTTCACAAGAGCCTACTTTGTGGAGTGGGAGTAAGTGGTGAAAGATGCTTCAGGATTGCAAAATCTTTAAACTGCAAGTGTGGAGAACTACCTTTCACATACCTGGGTATCCCCTTGGGATCCAACCTAGATAGAGTGAAGACCTGGGAACCAGTTATTGGAGCTTTTAAGAAGGTAAAAAATAAAAAAAAGAAAATACCTTTCCTTTGTAGGTAGGATAGTACTGATCAAATCCACCCTATCCAATCTCCCCATTTATTACCTCTCAATCTTCAAAATGCCGATAAAGATATGCATAACTCTAGAGAAAATTCAAAGAAGTTTCTTATAGGGAGAGGAGAAAGGAGTCAGGAAATTACACCTGGTGGGCTGGAACAAAATTATAGCAAGTAAACTTAAAGGTGGTTTGGGGGTGGCATCATTATAGGTTAAGAACCAAGCTCTCCTAGCTAAGTGGTGGTAGACGTATGGAACTGAGAAGGAAACCCTTTGGAGAAGGGTTATTTGCTTTAAGTATAGGCTGGACTCAATGGAGTGGTTTCCTAAATTGACCAGAAGATCACAGACTTTAGATATTTGGAGGGCCATTGTAGATCTTGGGATCCCAAATGCTTGCTGAAAAGCTCCATTCTTTTGAAGTACTTTTAGTTGTTGGTGGGTGATGGAAAACTTATTCGATTTTGGCTCGACCCTTGGGCTGATGCCAAACTTTTGAAAGATTCTTTTGGCAGGCTTTTTAGTATAACGATTCAGAAAGACATCTCTCTGCAGGAAGTCTTGTCAAGGAACATGCATCCTAGCATAGGGGCCACTAGTAGAGAGTCTATGTTCAGAAGAAATCTTTCCATCTGGGAGGTAGATCAGTGGCAAACAATCCTTCAGAGGATGGTTAGTCTTCAAGTTAATGCTTCTTAGGAAGACAAAATGGTTTGGTTGGGTGATAAATTGTGAGACCCTGACCCATTTCATTTTTGGAAAGGATTTAAGTGTTCACGGGAGTAGGGATTAAAGTTGGATCTTGCTTCTTCTGTTCAGTTCTTCTGTTCTGTTCACAAAATACCTTTCCTTTGTAGGTGAGCGCTCGAGCGGGCTGGTAGCAGAGAGTGGGTCTGGATGGTGACCGCTAGAGAGGTGGTATGACAGAGGGGTATGTCGGTAGGGGTCCGCTCGAGTGGTGCTTGGGCGCTAGAGCGGTGGAGGTTTAGCACGAGATTCTAAAAAAATGTGATTTTAACACATGTTCGGGTTCAGAGATTTTACTGGGTTGGTCCCGGGGGCTGCGGGAAGTTACGGTGCGAATTTCAAAAATTAAAAAAAAAAGATATTTTGGAGGCCTATCAAAATATCTTGAGTAAGATATTTTCAAAAGATATTTTCAAAACTTAACTCCTAAGTTTTTTCCTTTTTTTCTCTACCTTCTCTCTAACTTCTTGGGGGCCCGGGGTTTGGTTTTCGACGATCAGACTGTGGATTCTTGGTATTGGCATCGAGGGCTACGCAACCATCTGGTCAGATTTTGATTCTGACGAAGTTCATTTTTACACGTGGATCGAGACATTGAGCTTTTAGCTCAACGAGGTAGGATCTCAGATTTTACTGTTGTATAAGGGTACTATGTGTAATTATAGGTATTTTGACCGGTTAAAAATGCATGGACAACCGATTTATGTTTTGTTAAACCGGGTTTTGGTTTAAAAAGGCGTTTGCGTTGATTTTGGTTGGATGAAATCGGATTTTGAAATGTTCCTTTCAAGGATCTGTGGTAGTTTCGGGTTTGGGTACATCCGAGGGTGTTAAAAAGGTGTTTGGAGACTTTAATTTGTGGTTGAGATGATGGTTAGTGAGTTTTTAAGGGTTTGGAGGCTTAGAACAGCAAGAACAGATTTTCTAGGTTCTTCTCGGGTGGTAGCTCGCTCGAGCGCCCGATGTCCGCTTGAGCGGACTAGCTGCGCAAGGCCATTTTGTTTCGATGTTATCTCCCTTATCCAGACACAGAATTTGGTCGTTCTTATACTCAAATTGAAGCTCCGGAAGCCTTCTTTCCAATGGCACCTATCTCACCGTAAAATTCTTTTTGTAGAAAAAGTTATGACCAAAAGAGTGAAGGTGTGCCACGATTTCCAAACCATTTTTCACCTGCTTTTGACTGAAGGTTTGGGAAAAGGTTATTTTTCATCCTTGTGAGCCCTTTTGATCAAGTCTCACGTTCCTTGGGAGTTTGTTTGTGGGTGTTTCACGTGACCCGGGTGTCGGGACGTGATAGTGACGGTTGGCTAGTTACGCTATATTCAGTTGTATGCCTTTTCTCCGGTTAAAATGCTTATATATCATGTGTTGTGTTTAAACCTTATTTCAGATAAAAATCATGTTTCACGCTTTGCTTGATTTATTGCATGATATTGAACTTGTGGATGTTGGGTTTTCAAATGACGTTATTGAAAACGGCAGAAAGTGGCAGTTTTGTGAAAAATCTCAACACTTTGTGTTTTGGAGGTTTAGAGCTAACCCTCGGGGTTGAGTCTCGAGTTTTAAACTTTTTGTTGGAAACGAAAAAAAATATTTTGAAAATGTTTTGTTTGATCTCCATGGTTCATGGATTGGATCTCGTGTTTATACATGTGTTGTATAACTGCTTTCTAGAAAACTTTTTGGAAAGGTTTTGTTGATATCCATGTTGATGGATGGATCTGTATATTCATGTATAATGTATATTTGTGAAATATTTTCGTAGTTGAGCTACGGTTTGGTTTTTGGATGATTATCTAGATGTACCGGAATGACGTGTACTTGGCATGAGTTGCCCTCGGTGTAAGTCCAGAAATGTGCGTAGAGTAGGTACTTAGGTCCTTCGGGTTAATCCCCGTAAATTGAAGCGGATGGGTGCTCAGCTCCCTCGGGATCGTACCCATAAATTGAGTGGTTCATTATGGTGCTTCGTATAGAACTTGTTATTATCTAGCAGGCCTTAAGTGGTTCAGGACTAGGATAATGGGCAGGAGTTTATAATTGCTACCTCTGTCCCCTAGTGATAGAGTCGGTACATAGGATCGTGTTTATCTTTTTCGCGATAGTACATTTCACGAGGAAATAATGTTTTTGATTACTGTTTTTCCTTAACTGTGGTTGATTATTTTCATTTGTTGCAATACCTAGTTTGAAGGATGAAAAGATGGGTTTTATGAAATAAAACCATTTTGGGAGACTTGTATAGTCTGATGGAAAAACTTGAGGTTTGTAAAAAATCATTTTGGGTTCGGTGGTTGAGTTTAGCTCCCACCCTATATGATTGCATTGCCTGCTTTACAGCTTTATTGTCTTTTTCTATTGGGCTTCGGCTCACGGTGTGGGATTTTGCTGTAAAACTATTTTCAAGTGAACACATGGAGTTGACCTAGAGGCTTGTGGTGATGGAGAGCTTGCTGTAGTTTTTCTATTTTGGACATGTACTTATACACGTGATGCCTGTTTCAGAAGGCTGGTTTTGTACGCCTTTCGGCGATATATTTATTCATGTATGAGTTTGCATGATTTCTGTTTATGAGAGATAAACTTGCAGATCTTTATTCAAATGTTGTAATATTTTTGAGTTGATGGCTTTTTAACTACAAATCTTATTTTCATAAATGGTTTTTGGTGGGATTTCGCGTGACTCTGGTAGTTGGGGCGTGACAACTTGGTATCAGAGCTCTGGGTTCGAATACCTATGAGCCATGGGAAAGAGGGTACATCACCTTGTGAGGATGTGTGTGTGCTTGGTTGCATGTTGACATTGTGTATATGTGAGTATCGAGGTTGGACCTTAGGATTGATTCGTCTTGTGTTTGGATTAACAAACTTGGGAGCCAAGTTAGAAACGCATTTCGCGAACGTGATTTTTAGCAAGGAATCTATGTGGGTTGTCCAAAGTGACGCGTTATTCTTGTCGATTCTCCTCGGTATCGGTGTGGTGTCTGCATAATCTTTATGCCTATGTGTCAGCTTGATTATGAGGTATGTGATAGAGATAACATGATAGATCGACCTTAGATTGTCGTGTTTCATATTTTCTTTCTTTATAACTTGTACCCCTTTCGAGACGGCAAGACCGTGGTTTGGGTTTGGTTATGTGCGACTCGGTTGTTATCAGTTGTAGAGGTACGGTATGGGTTGAGCATCGATCGCTTGGGATATAGTGGAACTCCTCTGAGTTGAGTTTGGCCGTGTGATGGATTAGGTATGTCTTGAGCTATGCTATGTCATGAGCCGTGTACTTAGAATGGGGTATGGACGGGAACATAGTGGATGGGAGCGTAGTATTCCTTAGCTGGGCATATGTTGAGATAGCAGAACATGTGGTTCTGGAGATACCCCCTGATAGTCAGGATGTTGTTAGTAGTCCGAGTGGTTCTGATGACCTTGGATATTGTGTACCTTTCAAGGTTTCAGAATTGAGTTCCGTAGATATGTTGGGAAGAGCATGGGATTAGGAATGTGTAAGGGTTCCTACGAGAAGTATCAGTTTTGCAAAATTTCTACGGGAATGCAGATCAGTGATTTGGTCGATATCCTAGTGAGTAGGAGATCGTGTTTAAGAACCGTGCCGAGTGCATGTGGTTTGGTTGACCTAGGGTGATAGGCGAGGAATCGTAGGTTACGATGCCTGTGTTTGATGTGTGCTTTGAGAGCAGAAGTGCGGAAGATGCCGGCATGGTTGTGGGATTTATTAGTAACTCTGGAAGAGAGGTCTCTGGATTGGGTTTCCCTTTGTTTGGGGTTGTGCCTTGGACAGCGAATTTGAGACCGTGACGTGATTGTGGTGTGCCTAGCAGGAGTTAGGTCAGTGTGGCGCAACCTTGTGAAGTGAGGTTTTGGGCACAATAGTATGTGTTGTACTAGGTATGCGGATGGATGGTGTTCATGTGTGTGAATAAGATCTGAGCGTTAAGAGTTTGGTGTAGCTGATGATCAGAGTATTGTGATCGGAATTGACGGCAGCTGTGTGACTGTAGTCGGTGTGGCCTCGAGGTAGGACCTTCAGAGTTCTTTAAAGGCTAAGTGTTGAGGAGTACTGGGAGTACACCGGAAGTATGCTGAGGTTTGGTCGTGGTTTCTTGTTGGCCCTTTTCTTTCCTTTGGATGGAAGGAGAGAGAGAGTTCTTGTAGATGATTGTCTTGTAGACGATTGTCTGGTGTGTGTTGTTTGCAAGTTGTTTCATCTCAGTGGACAGAGATGCCAGGTTTTGATTGGTTCAAGTTTTGGTTGTGTCCTGAGACTGTGGAATCTCAGTAGATTTGTATCCGTATTATGACCCTTGGAGTTGTGACTCAGGGACATGTATCGCCAAGATTGGGTGATTGCTGGACTAATCCTTCGTGGTTTCAACGGATGGTTGAACCAGTTGGGTTGTGTTCCCTGTGAAGTTACGTTGGTAGACAAGAATGCTTGGGGAGTTGATGTAGAGATGCAGAGTTCTTTGCAGTGATCGGCAGAAATTCATTAACTGTTGTGTGCAGTTTGTTCTGGATTATGTGGGTACGGTTGCATTATTGCTTTTGGCTGAGTGGGAATTTTGTCGGCACAGTCTAGTTCGGATATTCACAAGTAAGTTTCTAGTAGACTTTTGTGAGTCTGACCTTTTGCTCTGTTTGAGGACTTGGAACTGTGTAATGTTCTTGGAGTCGAGGAGTGACTATCGACTGTGGTAAGTGTTGTGCTTTGGCATAACGGTTGTTTGTATAGATGGTGGCCCCGAGAGTATGCTGTTGGAGAAGCCTTGGTTGGCATGGCCTGTTCAGACCGACGTGATTGTTTGGTTGGGAACGGAAGAACCGTGATGAGTTCTGCATACGAGGGATTTGCTAAGTGTAAGATGCAAGTTTGGGTTGGTTACCCGACGGACGAGTCTAGGGACTCAAGGGGTTGATGTATGTCTTCTGCGATGGGATTGATGTTGGATGATGATCATCATGTTTTCTTTCACGGATGACCATCACCGTGTTTATTTTGCCGGCTGACGGTAACCATGTTTTGTTTGAGGGTGATCTGCAATCTGATATTAGCGATCTGATGGCGAGACGTTGAGTTGTGCAGTAATGTGCAGTGACGTGCTATTGCATGGGAGTTATGATTTGATTGATATAGGTTGTTAGATACCTATGAGATATTCTGTCTGTGGACGTGTTGGTCAAGTGACTTGCTGGAGTCAGGTGACTCGATGGAGTCAGGTGACCTTGTGGCTGTGATGCCAGGTCGATTTTCGGTTGCGTGGAACCTCGTCTGGGACAATGGTGTGTCAGCTATGTGATGGCGTTGCTAGCATCAATAGAGTAGCGATGTGGTATCAAAGTAGGTGATTGTCAGAACTTAGGAAAAGTTTTGTGTGGAACATGTGACGTTTTGTGACCGATGTCGGAGTTTGACGTCGTGTGTTTGGACTTGTGGAGATAGTCCTTGGTGTGATTGAGCCAGTATGTGGCAATGAGTACAAGGGTGATAGTCCCTGTGTTCGAGCATAGAGCATGTCTGAGATCAAGTACCATGGTGGATTGATCTCGTATGATGCGTTTATCGTCGGAGTAGATTGAGTTCGGCGAGAGTTCTGTGTTAGGGTTTGGCAGCACGAGTTGGATCTTAATCCAATGTTTATGGATGTTCCCTGGATGACAGTGGCGTTAGTGGAACTCGCATGTGTCAGTGGATCGACTCTACCAGTTGTGTTTTTCTTGTGTGGCGACAGGTTTGGGATTTTAGTTGCTGGAGCATTTCTGCTGTTGTGCAGTATTGCTAGGTTTGCATCAGAGATTATTGATAGTTGCGGGACAGTGTTTGGCTTGAGTTGCAGTGTTGTTGCAGTGTTAAATTTCAGGGACGAAATTCCTTTAAGAGGGGGAGAGTTGTGAGACCCTGACCCGTTTCATTTTTGGAAAGGATTTAAGTGTTCACGGGAGTTGGGATTAAAGTTGGATCTTGCTTCTTCTGTTCAGTTTTTCTCCCAGCGTTGACCGCTCGAGCGGTGGGTGAGCGCTCCAGCGGGCTGGTGGCAGAGAGTGGGTCTGGATGGTGACCGCTCGAGCGGTGGTTGTCCGCTCGAGCGATGGTATGGCAGAGGGGTATGTCGGCAGGGTCCGCTCGAGCGGTGCTTGGGCGCTCGAGAGGTGGAGGTCTGGCGCGAGATTCTAGAAAAATGTGATTTTGACGCATGTTCAGGTTCAGAGATTTTGCAGGATTGGTCCCGGGGGCTGCGGGAAGTTACGGTGCGAATTTTAAAAATTAAAAAAAAAAGATATTTTGGAGGCCTATAAATATCTGGAGTTAGATATTTTTAAAAGATATTTTCAAAAATTAACTCTTAAGTTTTCTCCTTTTCGCTCTGTGTTCTCTCTAACTTCTTGGGGGCCCGGCGTTCGGTTTTCGACGATCAGACTGCGGATTCTTGGTATCGGCATCGAGGGCTACGCAACCATCCGGTCAGATTTTGATTCTGACAAAATTCGTTTTTGCACGTGGATCGAGATGTCGAGCTTTTAGCTCAACAAGGTAGGATCTCAGATTCTACTGCTGTATAAGGGTACTATGTGCAATTATAGATATTTTGACCGGTTAAAAATGCATAGACAACCGATGTATGTTTTGTTAAATCGGGTTTTGGTTTAAAAAGGCGTTTGTGTTGATTTTGGTTGGATGAAATCGTGTTTTGAATTGTTCCTTTCGAGGATCTGTGGTAGTTTTGGATTTGGGTACATCCGAGGGTGTTAAAAAGGTGTTTGGAGGCTTTAATTTGTGGTTGAGATAATGGTTAGTGAGTGGTTGAGGGTTTGGAGGTTTAGAACACCAAGAACAGATTTTCTAGGTTCTTCTCGGGTGGTAGCTCGCTCGAGCGCCCGATGTCGCTCGAGTGGACTAGCTGTGCAAGGCCATTTTGTTTCGATGTTATCTCCCTCATCTGGACTCGGAATTGGGTCGTTCTTGTACTCAAATTGAAGCCTCGGAAGTCTTCTTTCCAATGGCACCTATCTCACTATAAAATTATTTTTTTAGAAGGAGTTATGACCAAAAGAGTGAAGGTGTGTCAAGATTTCTAAACCGTTTTTCACCCGCTTTTGGATGAAGGTTTGGGAAAAGGTTATTTTTCATCCTTGTGAGCCCTTTTGATCAAGTCTCATGTTCCTTGGGAGTTTGTTTGTGGGTGTTTCACGTGACCCGGGTGTCGGGACGTGACAGTGACGGTTGGTCAGTTACGCTATATTCAGTTGTATGCTTTTTTTCCGGTTAAAATGCTTATATATCATGTGTTGTGTTTATACCTTGTTTCAGATAAAAAGCATATTTTACGCTTTTCTTGATTTATTGCATGATATTGAACTTGTGGAAGTTAGGTTTTCAAAGGGTGTTCTTGAAAACGGTGAAAAATGGCGATTTTGTAAAAAATCTCAACACTTTGTGTTTTGAAAGTTTGGAGCTAACCCTCGGGGTTGAGTCTTGGATTTTGAACGTTTTGTTGGAAAAGGAAAAAAATATTTTGAAAATGTTTTGTTTGATCTCCATGGTTCATGGATTGGATCTCGTGTTTATACATGTGTTGTATAACTGTTTTCTAGAAAACTTTTTGGAAAGGTTTTGTTGATCTCCATGTTGATGGATGGATCTGTATATACATGTATAATGTATATTTGTGAAATATTTTCGTAGTTGAGCTACGGTTCGATTTTTGGATGATTATCTAGATGTACCGGGATGACGTGTACTTGGCACGAGTTGCCCTCGGTGTAAGTCTGAAAACGTGCGCAGAGTAGGTACTCAGGTCCTTCGGGTTAGTCCCCATAAATTGAGGCGGATGGGTGTTCAGCTCCCTCGGGATCGTACCCATAAATTGAGTGGTTCATTATGGTGCTTCGTATAGAACTTGTCATTATCTAGCAGGTCTTAAGTGGTTCAGGACTAGGATAATGGGTAGGAGTCTATAGTTGCTACCTCTGTCCCCTGGTGATAGAGTTGGTACATAGGATCATATTCATCTTTTCCGCGATGGTATATTCTGCGAGGGAACAATGTTTTTGATTACTATTTTTCCTTAACTGTGGTTGATTATTTGCATTTGCTACAATACCTGGTTTGAAGGATGAAAACATGTGTTTTATGAAATAAAACCGTTTTGGGAGACTTGTGTAGTTTGATGGAAAAACTTGGGGATTGTGAAAAACCATTTTGGGTTCGGTGGTTGAGTTTAGCTCCCACTCTATATGATTGCATAGCCTGCTTTACAGCTTTATTGTCTTTTCCTATTGGGCTTCAGCTCACGGTGTGGGATTTTGCTGTAAAACCATTTTCAGGTGAACACATGGAGTTGACCTTAAGGCTTGTGGTGATGGAGAGCTTGCTGTAGTTTTCCTATTTTGGACATGTACTTATACACGTGAAACCTGTTTCAGAAGGCTGGTTTTGTATGCCTTTCAGCGATATATTTATTCATGTATGAGTTTGCATGATTTTTGTTTATGAGAGATAAATTTGGGGATCTTTATCCAAATACTGTAATATTTTTGAGTTGATGGCTTTCCAACTGTAAATCTTATTTTCATAAACGGTTTTTGGTGGGCTTTCGCGCGACCCTGGCAGTTGGGGCGTGACTTAAATCAGGTTGCTATTCCATTAAATCTTTTACTTCCCCATATGCTGAAGATAATTCTATGGTTTTGGAAGATGTTGTAGCACTTTGAAGTCTACATGTCCCACCAAAATGTATCCTCTTTTGTTGGAAGGCCCTCCTAGGTAGAGTTGCAACAAAAGAGGTGCTAGAAAAATGTAAGGTGTTCCCAACGGCAACATGCTTGAATTGTGTCCATTGTGGAAAGGAGATAAATTATGTGGATCATCTTCTGGTCCCTTGCTTCTCTCCTTAGAAATCTTAGTGCGGTGTTATACAATGGTGGGGCCTCTAATGGGTTTCACACTCAACTCTAGGAAGCCTCTTCAGGTGGTGGGTAGGTAACTCTCCCAAGAATCTGGAGGGTCATCTGTGGAGAACCAGCATCATTGCAACCATTTGGTCGATTTGACTTGAAAGAAATAAAGTGCAGTTCAATAAGGCTCAATTCGATTGGGAAGGTTTATTAGACCTAATTAAATTAAGAACAGGGCTAAGTCTAAGCTTGGCCTGAAGGATATAACAGTCTACCAAATCATTTATCAGTTTTCAGAGGTCAGGGCCCTTAGACTCCTTAGCAAAAGGAAGAAGTGTTAAGAGATTGGGAGTCCATGTTTTAATCTGTCCTAGGTCAAGTCTTTGATCTGTCCTAGTGTTTCTTGCCCTTGGTTAGTGGAAGTCAGGTTTAGGAGTGTGTTTTTGCTGGTTTTGTTTTTGCTTGGGTCGTGCTCTCCAGTTTGGCTTCTTACCAAACTTGTGGGTGCATTCGGCTTGGACTGATCTCCTTTGGGTCAGTTCATCTAAAACGCACCTTTTCTTTTCTTTGATTGTTTTCTTGTAATTGTTCTCATTCTTGAAATCCATCTACTTCTTGTTTTACTATTAAAAAAAATTACAATTTCAATTTATGTAGGTTAGTGCCTTACCAAAATTTTCTTTATGCTTCCATCTATATAACAAGTTATCTAAGTTGAATGGGACATCTATCTATTATGATCTAACGGCTACGGTTGGCACTCTTACCCTTAATCCAATGGTGAGCTGCTTGGTCCGTGTGCCTCTCTCATCCTTCTTAGATCTGAACGATGCCTCTCATCCCTCTCCATATTCTCTCACACAACCCTCCGTCCTCAGGTCTCTCTAACAACATCGGTGCTCCCACCATGACTTCTCTCTCCATCTCACTCTTCAATCTCTCTCTACATCGCCCTGCCTCTCACCACCACCCTTCTCTGCTCCATCGCCTTGGTCACGTGGTTTACTCCTCTTGAATCAACAGTGGAAAAGGCTTTCCCCCTTCTCTGTATCGTCTCACATCCACATCCTACGAGTCTATGACTACCATTTTAGGCCCTCTTTCTCTCTCCGTTGTGTAGGTTCGTGAAGTTCCTGAGTTTTTTCTTCCATGATTTCTGGATCTGAGCTCCTGAAGGTGGCCCAAATAATTCGAAGCAATGGATCTACATCCTTGCTTGTCTTCGGTATCAACTTTCATATTTGTCATTTTTTCCTTTCAATTCATCGCATTTTCACAGCCTAAGTATTTGTACACCAGAGAAATGGATTTGGGGTCCCATTTTTTAGCACATCAGCAAAACAATTTAGCACAGTAGCAAAAAATTGGAATTTGGGATTTATCACTTGCTTTCGGATGTATGTTAGGCGTTCCTCTCTCACACCCTTTATCCTCTCTTTTTTTGTTCATCACAGAAACAGGGATTTATCCTCTCTTTTTGTGGCTTGGGAAGGGAAGCTTATTTTGGGGTTGTTGCTTAATTTTTCAGCTGTGTGAACAGTTTTCCTTTGATGCGGAAACAGGAATTCATATTCAACCTTGGTTCTGATATTTTTCTCATTTTACTTTGTGAGCTAATTGCTTTTAGAATTTGAAGAAGTTATTTTCCCAATTGCTTTAAGATTTTTCTCATTTTCTTTGTCAGCTAATTGCATGTAAGTTTGTTCTTATAAACAATGTGTTAATGTTGCAGCTGCGTTGAAAGTACTATTAGTAATTTTGAATTTCAGATATGATATCATTTTGCAGGGTCATCAGGTGTTGAGTTTATGCCACACGTCAACACAGGAAAAGTTGGAGATGTGGTCATCAATCTTATAAACTTTCCTTCTCTGTTCTGCAATGTTTCTAATTCATTATTGAAGTTGGGTTCAAGATACAAGGAAAATAGAACTTAATAATCATTTAGCTGGTCCTAAGGCTAATTTTTCCCCTGAATGAAGTTATTTCTATGGTTTTAATGCACATAAACTAATTATTCATGAGAACATCCAGTGCAAAACTTGACTATCCTTTCATGTGTAATGGTATACATGCAACCCAGTTTTGTTTGAATTATTTGTTGTTTCATGATTCTTGAATATTTTTTTCTAATGATTCTTGAATTGTTATACTTTTTTTGTATTCTAATTATTCTTATAATGATATATGTGTTGGAAAATTGAAAACTAAATTTGTTTTAGTTTTAGTTTTTTGCTCTTCATTGTGAAAATTGAATCTGGTTTAATATTGGAATTTAAAATGTTGTTTTTGCAAGTGGTATATTTATTGCAAGGATTTCATTCACCATTTGTGACATTTGGTTTAGTGAAAGGATTTCATTCACCGGTAGTAGACAAATATAGTCGTTGGCTTGATTAAACATATATGGATTGAACTTTTATTGGACTAATTTATTATCATTTACTATTAAGTTGTCATTTACTTTTAGTAGAAAAAAAATGATAATACTCTCATGATTGATTCTAATAAGGAATAATCTGTTGTTAGAATTTTCGAATCAAATTATTATTATTTTTTCATCTGGAAGTGGGGAAAAAAAAAAAGAATGATCTATATATTGGTTTTGTCTCTTAAAACCAAATAAGGGAAAAGATAATAGTCTAAAGAAATAGTTACTAGGATGATTAGTGGATTAGTCATTTGGTTACCTTGGTAGAATTAATTTGTTTTTACATTTGGATAAAAAGAAAAAATTTGCAGCACCGAATTTGTCTTAGGTGAAGTTATTAGTTTTACATCTTTCGTAGTATTATTAGTTTTATAGAGAACAAGTGTGCCCCTTTCACATGTTCACATTTGGAAATTCTAGCATGTTTCCATTTAGCTCTCTCTTTGATAAATTATGTCGTGATCTATGTTTTCACGACCAAAATTTCCATTGCTTTAATTGTAAAAGAGTTGAATTGGTTTTGAAATGAGTTGCTATAAATTACTTGGGGTGAATATGTTTGAAAGATATAATTATGATGTACAAATTCTCCTTTTTGTATTGTTTTTTTTTTTTTTGGTTTTTTCCCCCCATATTTCATCCATAGCTTCTAGATAAGTTTGATTATTATATGAAGTTACTCAAGAGAATATCTACTCTCTATCTCTCTCTCCCTATAGTTTTTGCTGCTTAATTTTTTTAGGGATATTTTTTGTAATAAGGATTTGTTTGTACCTTTACCCTTAGAGACTAATTTTATTCCTACTTTATTGCCCATTAGTACACTACAAGAAAATACACTTTTGCCGACCAAATTTTTCGTCGGCAAAAGTTATTTTAGGTCACCAAAAATCTTTGCCGACCAAATTTTTTGGTCGCCACTGTTGTCGGCAAAGGACTGTCGGCAAAGACATTCGCCGACCAAATCATAGTGTCGCCAAATATCTTAGAGTTTTTCCGACCAATACTGTAGTCTACTTTTTGTCGACGAATATGATTAGTCGCTAAAACAATTTGGTCGGTAAAGAAGAGGCATTGGCGACCAATTCTTCAGTCGGCAAAGTGCAGGGACCTTTGCCGACTGTTTAGGTCGGCAAAAGGTGTTATTGGCGACTAAATAATGTCGTCGGCAAAAACTTTTAAATTTTTTGAATACCTTTCGCCGACAAGCCCATTTGGTTGGCAAAGGTGTTTTGGCGACCAAAATAGTGTCGTCGGTAAAAAATTTTAAAATTTTCAAATGTCTTTCGCCGACAAACCCATTTGGTCGGCAAAGGTGTTTTGGCGACTAAATAGTGTTGTCGACAAAAACCTCTTAATTTTTTGAATTTCTTTCACCGACAAACCCATTTGGTCGGCAAAGGTGTTTTGCCGACTAAATTATTTAGTCGCCAAAAGTTATTTTCCATAATATAATATTTTGCTCGGAAAAAAATTGACAACGATAATTATTATTATTATTATTATTATTCATAACTCCATTGAAAAAAGCACTAACTAATAGAAATAATTATCAATTCACGAACTAAACCTGTGATTTATATACAAATAAATTTATAATCAATAATTTATATATATTCAAAACGATACATAATACTTATTAATTATTGCATCACAAAAGTCCTTTTAAAGCAAACTATTGACAATTCATAAAGTAAACACGTAACCTATGTGTATACAAAGAATTAATAAAAAAACCTACCATTCATTCTAAAATCATAAATGTTTTGAAAAAATTTAAATCACATAAACCACCACCTTAGTGCACTCTTAGTACGCTTATTAAATAAAACTTCAATAGACAGAAGTACCAAAAAAATTAAAATTCTTTACTCATTAAAATTAAACTTTAATAGACAGGTTTTGTAAACGGTTGATGATACTCAGCAGCAGGTGTTTCCCACTCGTGGGATAGAGTCATCCCTATCATCTCATAAATCTTCCTCCAAGCTGTGCTGAATTCTTAGGCTGCATTAATTAGAATATTAAACTATTAGCAAGTGAGAGTATATCTCATCTTTTTTTTAAAGAGAGTATATCTCATCAATCCTCTAAAGGAACTCCTGAACTCAACTTATTTTAAAAATCGTTGCATCCCAAATTTTTAAAAAAATATTCTAAGTGTAAAACCCAAAAAAATTCGACAGAGTTTTCTCTATTTTTCGAATAATCCCAAATTATCAAATGACCTGTCAAACGTAAACAACATAATATACTCAGGCACAGCCTGGATCTCCAAACCCAATAGAAATTAAAACTACTTACTAACTATTCGTCTCAGTTTTATAATAATTACACTAATCTCATAGAGAATTAAATTATACAATATTAAACCATACATGAATTTCATTACATACGCATCATAAATACGTTCATCCAAGAAAATTTCATCATTCTCAACATGGGTTTGAAAATAGAAGATTTTAAGCCATTCAGTAGCTGTTTTTAGTTTTTGCCCTCCGAACGGGTCGTTTTCGTTAACTTTTTCACATTTTAAACTCTAAAACTCTACACGAGTGTCGGATTGAAGTGCCGTCAATTTGTACAAGTTTGTTGTGACATGAGGGAGGTGCTCATGTAATTTCTCATGTCGTTCAATGGCTGTTTTTAGTTTTTGCCCCCAGAACGGGCCGTTTTCGTTAACTTTATATACATTTTAAGCTCTAAAACTCTACACGAGTGTTAGATTGAAGTGATGTCGGTTTGTACAAGTTTGTTTAGACAATATGGAGGTGCTCGTGCAATTCCTCAAGCTGTTCAGCGGCTGTTTTTAGTTTTTTCCCCCGAACGGGCCGTTTTTGTTAACTGTTTCACATTTTAAACTCTAAGACTTTACTCGGGTGTCGGATTGGGGTGCCGTCAATTTGTACAAGTTTTTTGTGACAAGAGGGAGGTGCTCGTGCAATTTTTCAAGCCATTCAGTGGCTGTTTTTAGTTTTCCCCCCCAAACGGGCCGTTTTTGTTAACTTTATGTACATTTTAAGCTCTAAAACTCTACTCCGGTGTCAGATTTGAGTGCCGTCGGTTTGTACAAGTTTGTTTAGACAAGAGAAAGGTGCTCGTGCAATTTTCCAAGTTGTTCAATGGATGTTTTTAGTTTTTGCCCCCGAACAGACCATTTTCTTTAACTTTTTCACATTTCAAACTCTAAGACTCTACTTGGGTGTCGGATTGGAGTGCCGTCAGTTTGTACAAGTTTGTTTAGACAAGAGGGAGGTGCTCGTGCAATTTCCCAAGTCGTTGAGTGGCTGTTTTTAGTTTTTGTCCCCCGAACAGGCCATTTTTGTTAACTTTGTGTACATTTTAAGCTCTAAAACTCTGCACGAGCGTCGGATTGGAGTGCCGTCAGTTTGTACAAGTTTGCTGTGACAAGGGGAGGTGCTCGTGCTGTTAGGGTTGGTATACTGAAAATCACATTTTTAGTATTTAATTTTATTTTAATAAAATTAATTTTCTATTTTATGA
>JAULJZ010218225.1:0-17982 GCA_032270985.1 Heliamphora pulchella | reverse complement strand
TTATTTTATGAGAATCTTTATGAGCAATGTATGTGTATCATTTCTTTGATATGCATGGATATCCAATATTCTGTACAGTATTTAATCTGGTGTGTAGAGTACAGTTTACACACAGAAGACTAGATTTTAGGTTCTTGCAGAATATAAGTTTTATGTTCATAGTTTAGATGGAAATGGACATACCATCGGTACGATTGTGGCACAGAGTTTTAGTATGCATGTCTTGGTTACGGGGAACAGATAATAACGTCGTCTATTGTTCCGACTCTCTGTGCCAGTAAACTTTGTGTGTGTTGAACGGGACATTTATGGTAATTAATGTAGTATTGACTACTGGCTATATAAATTAATTCACACCACAAGATTATTATGAATAATGCTTATTCTCTTAATCTTAAAATAATTATTGATTTACATATATTTAATATTCGTTGTTTTAATTCAATAAAAGGTGCGATCTTATATGGGTCTATATTTTTGGTGAATTGGATAGCGGTATTATTTATATGAAAAATATTAATTATTGACGGAATCCACGTCCCAATAGATTAGAATTGACGATACCCCCTTAAGGATACTTATAAGTTTTGACCGGGCCAAACCCCGCAGGTGGATTTAATTATTCGGCGGTCAAATAAGTTAAGCAGAAAGGCTTAAAGAATATTTAGATGTCGATTAAATTAAATTGTCAGTAATTAAATTTAATTGGCGGGTATCGAGAATCTTAATGTGGGGAGAAATGGTAAGAATTTAATAATAGGAGCTCAATGCAAGAAGGTCTTGAGATTATGGGTTATAGTGTAATTATAGTT
Source organism: Heliamphora pulchella (assembly GCA_032270985.1). NCBI lineage: Eukaryota > Viridiplantae > Streptophyta > Magnoliopsida > Ericales > Sarraceniaceae > Heliamphora > Heliamphora pulchella. Next base: position 17,170 of record JAULJZ010218225.1, on the reverse strand, counting down.
CTTTAGTGGTGTGAACTGTAATTCAGTATTTTATGAAAATTGCAGAAACCGCAGCATCTTTCCATAATTACAGAAACTGCCTATAGGTATCTGTGTTCCACTGGAAGTCTTACTCATAATTACTCCTCAGGTCCTGTTGTAGCCCTATATATACGCAGGTAGGCTGAACGAGTTTGAGATTGATACATCATATATCAGATAGATCATATCTCATAAACTATTATTGATATATTATTTTTGTCTTTCAAGACTTAAAAAATATATCGGGGTTCTGCTGGTACGAGTTCTCGAAGGATCGTAACCCACACTATATTCGAGGATCGTGTAAGGGAATACAGTAAAAGATCTGACTGGAGCTTCAACTCGGAATCAAGTCATAGTTGAAGATTAGATCTACAAGAGGTATTCTTCTAAATTAACTTTGGTTGCACGTGTTTTATTTTGATCGTTCTTCGTCAAAAGCTTTATCTGAAGCCCGTTTCGGCATTTGCCCATCTAGTTAATTTTTTTACCAATTAATCGTTTTTAAAAATAATGATCTTGGTAGTTTTGCCTCCAACAAGGGCATCATGTGTCAAATTGCGCGCAACCAAGGCATACCAGGATCCACAATTGAGGCAGTCCCAGAGTCCCATACTGGATCAATCATAGGGGAGGGGACCGCCGATTTGTTTTGGATGTGGCCAGAGTGGACATATTCCCAGGAATTTTCCCCAGAGAGAGAGTGTGCCAAGCACAGTGGGCACACCAGAAGGTTCATTTGTGCAAGATCGACAGCATCATCCTATAGGTCAGACTTCCCGAATTGCAGGTAGTGGGGGTGCTATAGTTCAGTCGGTGCGGCGGTCGACAGTGCCGGATTATGGTGGACAGACTATGATGACACAGGACCGAGCGTATGCCCTCGTAGCTCCTAGTTCTTCCAAGGCACCGATCATTCCTGATGATAGATGTTTCTCCAGTGCGCAGAGGTACTTTCGAGTATGTAGGCTTTGGGCCAGTTTCTTCATTTCATCTGTTGGGGTTTGGTGATAGACTCCGTGGGTGCTGTGCTGTGTTGAGACAACGGCTGGTGAGGATGTGAGGTTGGGGTGAGTTGTAGATCCCGTGTCTTTGAGATAGTTGGCCATTATTTAGGATGTCTGACCTTGTTTAACTATTTCCTAGGAATGGTATGGCTAACCATCTCTTATGTATGTGTCAATTGTGAGACCCTGATTTGTTTTTTTTTTTCAGCGTTTTTCGACGCATATTTACCGTTTCTGTTTCAGCATGTTTATACATGTTTTTATGCATGTTCGGGTTTAGATATGCATGCGGGGTTGGTTCTCGGGACCGTGGGCCGTTGTGGCATGGGTATCAAAAAAATATATTTTCGTGGCCTATAAATATCTGGCGTTAGATATTTTTAAAAAATATTTTCAAAATTTCTCAACTATGTTTTCTCTTTTCTCTCTGCCTTCTCTCTAACTTCTCAAGGGCCTGAGGCTCGATTTTTGACAATCCAACAATGGATTCTTACTATTGGCACGGTGGGCTCCGCGTTCATCTGGACAGAATTTTATTTCAGTGAAGTTTAATTTTGCACGTGGATCGAGACATCAATTTTTGACTCAATGAGGTAGGATCCTAGACTCTCATGTCATATAAAAGTGCTACGTGTAATCGTGTATAGTTTTACCGTTTCAAAATGTATGAAAATCGTTTTTCTTAAGGTTAGGTTTTGGTTTAAAATCGTTTTTCGTCGATTTCTGTTGGATGAAATCATGTCTCAAGTGTTTCTTTTGAGATTTTGGTGTTAGACTTGGGCGTGTGTGTGTCCGAGGGTGTTGGATGAGAGTTTGGAAGGTCCGTTTGGGGTTTGAGAGGGCTGGAACAGTGATTCAAAAACTATTTCCACCGGGGGTCAATTGACAGAACTGGGTTGTTCAGTCGACTGGACCTGGGAGGTCCAGTCGACTGAGTTGTTTCTGTTTATTTTTCTGGTTTTTTAGTGTGTTTTCAATCGACTGGCCATGTGGGTTCAGTCGACTGAATTGGTCCTGTGTGGGTTTTTGGTAGTTTTGTTGGTCGTGTAGTGGCCTCTCAGTCAATTGAGTTATAGGGCTCGATCGACTACTCTCCTCTAGTAATTTCTCAGTTGATTGGATTATGAGGTCCTGTCAATCGAAGTCACAGAGAGGGTGTTGGTCATGTCATGCGGGGTGTTAGGGCACGATTGTGTGCGTAGTGGTTTGTGCACCGTTGGATGTGGTACGTATGGGTCCGTTGTTCGTTTTAAGAATGGGGTTTGCTGAGAACCGTTTTGTGGGAAGTTCTGGTGTTGGCCTCCCGGTTAGGTTTTTGTTTTTCTGTATCGTTGATTGTCCCGATAGGTGGACGGGTCGTTTGGGTGAGCGGATGACGGGTGCGTGTCATATGAAGTCGTGTTGGGTTGTGTGGCGTTGTTATGCGAAACGTCGTGCTTATACGTGCTTTTGCACTTATAGAATTGTGATTAGTTTTATTCTTGCTTATTGTAGGACGGGTATGTGGTCCTATGTGGTCATATGTGATCTTATGCGGTCGTGGCTAAAACTCTGATTTTATGTGTGCACGTGTTGCACTAGTTGAAACTCTCGTTTTAAAATTGCATATGAGGGGTAAATTTTGGTCCCACGGTAAAAGTCCATAAAGATGCATATGAGGGGTGAATTTTGATCCTACGGTGAAAGTTCATAAAGATATCTATTGACTCTGGTCAATAAAGCAGTAGTGGGGCGAATTTTGGTCTTTCGGTGAAAGTCTGAGAAGATACATGGATTACATGTGATATATCTGTTGTTAGGGCTCGAGAGAGAGAGTCGGAGTATATATATATTTGTTGTTAAGGCTTGTGAGAGTCGATTCTGTGTTACATATGGAACTCGTGGAAGTCTTGGCTCGTAAGAGTCGATCGTTGCTGACGAAGCATTGTACTATATATATCAAATTATTTTCTAGGCTCGAATGAGTCGTGATAATAAAAACGTTTTCGAAACTGTTTTCTTTGAGACTCTTGGGAGTTCTCATATAAAACCGTTTTTAACTGTTTTCATCTGAGACTCGTATGAGTTAAAATATAAAACATGTTTTTCTTGGGGCTCCCGTGGAGTCGATATCCAAAGCTGTTTTTAAAATGTTTTCCTTGGAGCTCGTGTGAGTCAAAAATTGCACTTCGTTTTTCGATCATGTTTTGTTTATATTGCATGCTTGTCTAGTTTTTGCTGAGTTTTTGCTCACGATGTGGGATTTAAAATATTTTTCAAGTATCGATCACACGGGTTAATTCGGAGGTTGCTGGAGGGGCAGAAGATCTATTGTCTTCCTTTTTGCTCATTTTGAACATGTATACTATAATATATTTTTTCGGTGTTGGAACCGTGTAATGTAAAGTCGGTTGGCGATTATATACAATGTATGTATATTTTATATTGAGAGTATATTCTCAGTTTGATTGTTTGTGAATATTTCACGTGATCTAGAATTTTGGACGCGACATGTATGATTTCTGGAGTCACTTCAAAAGATTGTTTAAACAATCAAAAAAAAAAATTAAAATCTAAAATCTAAAATTATGATTATCAAAGTGTGCATATTCAACAATCAATAATAAACTTAAATTTTTAACATATAGTCAACTGTCATTATAATTATTCAATTTTTAGATGTAATTTTTTAATAAAAAAATCTTAGAAATAACATTTTATTATTTTTTGAAAATTACACTTATGTTTTTAATTTATTTCATTCAGCAAAAAATTGATCCCACTTGGGAGTTTCTGGGAAAGATAATTATATACAAATAGCATATTATATATCGGCAGTGTTTTCTAATTAAATTGTATAAAAGGATCATATTTAAAAATATTATAGAATTTAACTATATATATGAAAATTTAATTATCTTATAATTTTATATTTAATTACTAATATAACAATAGTTGATCGTGTTGATGATTTGCGGTTGTGTGGTTAAGAATAACTTAACAAGTTAATGGCATGGGATTTATGGAAGTGAATGATTCCTTCTAAAATTTAAAAAAAAACACCAAATAAAATAAAAAAGATCAATAATAATACCAAATAAAATAAAAATAATAAAATTTTAAAGAAATAAATTTGTCAATGATTTTCGAAACAAGATAGAAAGATTTCAAAAATCAAGAATTGTGTTACGTAATAGAAAATTTTTTTGAAATATCTTTAAAACTAAAAAAAAAAATAACTAGTTGAATGAAATAGCTAATCAAATGTATTTTATAATTTTAAAATTAGAACGAAGTTTTAGAACTCGTATAAAGCTCCTAGACAAAAACAATATATTTAATTCCTTTATATATATATATATATATATATATATATATATATATGTATCTTGGTTAATTTTGTTATCAATTTAGTTGTAATACAATTAAATCTCCATTAGATAGTGACAAAAAGATAAAGAAAAGAAAATCTTATAAATATAATCGTTATAAATCTAAATACAAATATAAATCTACACATAAAAAATATATCCGACCTTATAAATCATACTAAAGACAACAAAATACGAAATATCATCAAAAATCAGCCAAATATCTTAAGTCTAATAAAAATCAAAGGTCTACAAATCAAGTAACAACAAGTAATGATAAATCTTGCTGGAAATATGGTAAGATTGGTAATTTTGCAAATAAATATTATACTAAACAAAAAATTAATGAACTTAATTGTTCTAATGAATTACAGAAACAATTAGGTAATTTATTGTTAAATTTCCATCCTCTTAGTGATAATGAAGACTCACAATCCGAAGAATATGATTCAGATACATCTAATAATCAATCACTAACATTAAAAGAATTAAATCAGGATGATATAACATCAAGTGATGATGAATCTGATATTGAAAATACTAAAAATCAATGTTGTATGAAATGCTAAACTCACCAAGATTATTATCAAGCAATATTAAATATGAATGAATTATCAATCAATGTATTACCAAAACCAGAACAAGATTTATTAGATACATTAAATCAAATTAATGATCCTGAAATCAGATAAAAAATAATACTACAATATTTAGACCAGGTAATTGTAAAAATTGAAAATAGTCCACATTTACAAAAAGTAAATACTACAAAAGTTAATTTTAAAATTATTTTAAAAAGACTAAAAAAACAGCCAAAACAAATCCCAACAACCTCATAAATGTATCAAGAAATAAATCAGTTAAAGCATGATGTCCAACATTTACAACAAAGAATTTTAATTTTAAAAATTGAAAAAGATGAAAGAGAACCAATGCATTTTGCATATGAACCATCTCCTAGTACCTAAGAAAGTACTACAGTTCATAAAAATAATAAAACTAATAAAAATAAAAATAAAAATAAAAGAATAATTATACAAGAACTTGATCCTAATCTAACCATCCATGAAACTAATTTTCCTTTCTTAAATCAGATAATATTTCAAAAATGATATATAAAAATACATCTAGTAATTCAAGAAGATTTTATTGTTGAAGTCATAGCGCTAGTTGTCTCTGGTGCTGAACTCAATTGTATTAGAGAATGATTAATACCAACTAAATATTTTAAAAAAACTAAACAAAATCTTCATACTGCTGATGGCAGTTCTATGAAAGTAAATTACAAATTATCTAATACTTATATTTGTTATGAAGGTATATGTTTACAAACAGAATTTGTTTTAGTTCAAGACTTATCTCAACACATGATATTAGGAACACCATTTTTGACAATGATTGCACCTTTTCAAGTAACGCATTATGAAATTTCTACAAAATTAATGGAAGATCAAGAAATTATCTTTCCATTCTTTTCCCTCCTCAACCTCATACATTACAAGAATGAAAAATAATTTAATTTTTAAATAAAAACAAATTTATTATCTCCAAGAAGAAATGCCCTACTCTTAAATTGAAGAACAAATACATAAATTTGAAATATAACAACAAATAGAAGAATTTAAAACTTTATATGAGAAAGACTTATGCTCAAATCTTCTACCTGCTTTTTGGTATCGTAAATAACATATTGTCCAATTACCATATGAATTCGATTTTAAAGAAAGATTCATTCATACAAAAGCTCGACCATCTCAGATGGATCGAACACAATTAGAATATTTTAAACAAGAAATTCAGGATTTGTTAGATAAAAATTTAATTCGTCCCAGTTAATCACCATGGTCTTGTGCCGTATTTTATGTAAACAAAAACGCTGAATTAGAAAGAGGAACACCTAGACTAGTAATCAATTATAAACCATTAAATAAAGTCTTGCAGTGGACTATATATTCAATTCCTACTAAAAAAGATATATTAAACCGTTTATACCAAGCAAAAGTATTTTCTAAATTTGACATGAAATCTGACTTTTGGCAGACTCAAATTGATGAAAAGGATAAATATAAAACAGTATTCACTGTGCCATTTAGACACTATGAATGAAATGTTATGCCTTTCGGCCTAAAAAATGTCCCTTTCGAATTTCAACGAATAATGAATGATATTTTCACAAACCATACACAATTTTGTATTGTTTATATAGATGATGTTCTTATTTTTTCCTCATCTATATCACAACATATCAAGCATCTACATAAATTCTATAATATTATTAAAAACAATGAATTAGTTCTCAGTGCCCCAAACATAAAATTATTTCAAATTAAAATAAGATTTTTTGGTCATAATATTTATCAAGACTCAATAATCCCAATCGATAGATCTATAGAATTTGTAGATAAATTTTGGATGAAATTTTAAATAAAACTCAATTACAAAGATTCCTAAGAAATTTAAATTATATTAAAGAATTCTATCAAGATATACATAAGGATACAAAATTATTATATCAAAGGTTAAAAAAGAATCCAAAGCCCTGGACACAGCAATACACAAAAGCTGTCCAAAAAATTAAACAACATGCAAAACAACTCCCATGCTTATGTTTACCGATCCCTAATGCTTTTAAAATACTTGAAACAGACGCCTCTGACATTGGCTATGAAAGTATCTTAAAACAAAAATATCAAGGTAAAGAACAATTAATTCGATATACTAGTGGAGTATGAAAACCTACTCAAAGTAATTATTCCATAATTAAAAAAGAGATATTATCAATTGTTTTATGTATCACTAAATTTGAAAGTGATCTATTAAATCAAAATTTTTTGTTAAAAATTGATTGCAAAACTGCAAAAGATGTTTTACAAAAAGATGTCAAAAATATTATTTCAAAACAAATATTTGCTCGTTGGCAAGCTATTTTATCTATATTTGATTTTGATATTGAATTTATTAAAAGAGAATTCAATTCTTTGCCTGACTTTTTAACTCGAGAGTTTTTACAGGAATCTTTCAAACACCTATCAATTTATATACTGACACAGGTAAATATGAGTACCCCGCGTAATCCCGCACGCACACAATAAATGAAAGATAAAACCCCCTATCATTCTGTTCCAAAAGCACAACTTCAATATATACCCAATGAAACCTTATTCCCCATTACTCCTCTGGAAGAAGAGGATTACAAAGCGATTGTTGCAAAGAGTGATAAATAAAAGCCTTTGGCTATTGCCAAACTTATTGAAAGTTATCTTCCACCCAAATGGTACTATCTATAAAAAATCGGCACCCCAAATAGAATTTTTTTTGAAACGCTTCTTGTTGAGACTCGTTCAATCAAAATTCAACACAATTCAAATGATAATGGTAAAACTATTAGTTATTTGAAGTGTGTTATCCAATTTTCAAAAATGATTAGGGTCGAGGCGATAATTTCAACAAAATTTTGTCAGAACAAGGAGACAGCATCTGAAAAATTTGAGAACTGCTTTTGGACGGTTGTATCACGCGTTGTCCGGCGTTCTTTGCTTTTGGAAAGTTTTTGAAATTGGCATCATGGTAGGGCAAAGGAGCACACTGGTCTTTGTAGAGAGATTCATAAGGATAATAATGATACCTTTGCATATAATTGAAAAAATTAATTTCCTGGCTTCATAATGAAGCAGAATCAAAATTTATCCAAAAACAATCATCCTCATTAGACTGAGAACTAAAATCATCATCTTTTGGGTTTTCTCCCAAAAGGTCTTCATTTGTAATTTGAGAAAAAATTTCTTTTTGAATGGCTTTTTGAAGGGCATCCTTGGAATTTGATAAGGACGAATTTCTTCGAAGAACTTTAGAACGAATGGCAATAATATCAAAATTTAAGCATATCAGATGATGAAGATATGAATTTTGGAGATGATATAGAGGCTAATTTGGATGCATAAAAAGTTTGAGAGTTTTTCTCAAACAATTTGAATTTTTGAACAAATGAGGTAAGATAAAAAAATTTTAGGGTATCAGGGAAATATGTGTGGGGAATATCAAATTTATCTCACAATCGGGTGGCAAATTCTTGAGCAGGACAAGGAATATTATTGGCAATTGAAATAGTATATTTTCACTGGAGCAACTAGGGAAGTAAAAAATTCGCATAGAAATGTAAAAGTGGAGGATTCAAAGGATTTGAATATTTGGTATAATGGGTATACGATTCTTGAAGAATAGAAGATAAAATATTCAGATAAGGTCCAAATTCAGTTCACTAAAAGTGAAATCAATATGGAATGTAAAATTCAAAATTGTTACCAAATTTGATAAACCACGAGTGATTCATCACATCATTTTGAAAATAAAATACATTGTGAAAAACTCTTTATATATATATAAATTACAAGGGTGTTGATGTTAATAGGTGTCCGTGGCACTACCCTTTCTCTCTCTCTCTCTCTCTCCATTTGTAATTTAAATTTTTTCACACTTTTAATTTAAATTCAACATTTTTTCTTTCTTTTATTTCAAATTCAATTTTTTTAATCTTCGATTAAATATATATTTTTAATATATATGTATTTACACCATAATTTACAAATTTTCTGTCGAGAATATTATTTTCTATCTAAAATGACATGTTATATTTTATAGACTTAATAGAAAGTAATTTTTTTATAGCCTACCATAAGTTATAAAGACTTTATGCAATATATTTAAATTGCCCATATAAATTATTCTTGATGATGACAAGTGGCAACTAAATAGAAGGTAGCAGTTAGAAAAATGCACACACATGAAATAGACTTGGCATTATAGGAGCAAATGGGTGATTATTAGTAGTTATTGAGACACTTAGCATCATTGGAGTATTAATGAAAAGTTAGAGGCAATTATGAGAAGTTATTTATGAAGACTTCTTTAGTCTTTATAAATAATAGTAATGCATACATTATAACAAGGACACTTACACAATCTGGCAAACTACATGTTTTTCTTTTATTTTTCATTTACTTTCCTTGTAATTTTTATTTCAAGTCCAAATGAGTAGATTGTAATTCTTGTATTCGATTTTTCATCTAACTAATAAAAATTTGTTTTTATTGCTTGTCATCGCATTCTTTGTGATTTTTCTAAAAAAGTCCTGAAACAGGACAAAAGAACCTTAGTACAATCGCTTGATTCTGGAATTCCTGTCGAACTCGACGGAGAATTGTTGTTTTTTGGTAAACAAATTTGGGATGCTTGGTGGGACATCGAACTAAGTGAGAAGAAATGGTGAATAATCACAAGAATGACCAATCTAATGGCCTAGACAGGCTCTCTGCACAAGAAAGACAACAAGTATTTGAAGTTTTCAATAATCCAAAAATGGTTAAAGTGTTCAACAACCTAACTGTCGAAGAGCAAGAATTCGTGAGTGCAATAAGAGCTGCAATACGAAATATTTATGATTTTCCACCAGCGAGGGTATAAGTAGAATAGTAAAGACCAACAATAGTCCCCATCATCACAGGTTACCAACAATAGGTAAATTATTATCTTTTTTACGACGTGTACCATTCCTTATTACCAGTATATTATAATCATCTTAATGAGATATATCCCCCCACTACAAGTTGATCTTTATAAGATTGAACAACCTATATCACAGGTTGATTCTTGTATATTTAAACAACCTAAATCATAGGCTAATTTTTGTAAGATTGAACAACCCGAACAACCTAAGCCACACGTTGATTCTCGTAAGTTTGAACAACCTAAACCGCAGGTTGATTATTGTAAGATGGAACAATCTAAACCGCAAGTTCAACAATCTTTAAAAATTACTCCCGTAGTTGGCCAAAAAATCATGACCAAGACAGAAGAAATAATTGAAATAGTTGGAGATTCGTATAGTCTTAACATTCGAAAGGCTAGGGGAAACTTCATAAGCCAATAGTGGTTGAATTAGATTTTATTTTGTCAAAATACAACGCCAAAGAAGGATAACAAAAAAATGATTAAATTTGAAAGAAATTTTTTTTCCTTTTCCAAGTCAACGGCAATAAAAAGAAAGAAGAAAAATTTCTAGCGATACTTTCAATGAAAAATTTTTATTTCAAAATTGGAATTATTTCAATTAGATCCCTAATGAAATTATAAAAAAAAATCGAAAGAAGATATTCTCTTTCGAAAGTCTTTCAAAAGCAAAAGAATAAATAGCTAGAGATGCAAGACTTACCTGGATCTTAGTAAGACACGCTTATTGAAGGGTTAATAAAAAAATGTGTTTGGAGAATACTTGGAGAATGACGCAATTGCCTATCATCGAGAAGGTCGCACATCGAATGTTAAGTATTTGGCCCATGCTGGTCAGATATTTTTAGTGATATATATATCAAAAGAATTAAAAAATGAGAGAGAGAGAGAGAGAGAGAGTAAAGGCTTTCGAGCACCCGTCGAGCAGTGAAATGACCTTTTGAATACATACATTTTAAGAGAATGGCTGCTAGCTTTCAAAGGCTAGTTTAATTGCTTAAGCTTTAGTAAGGGCATGCTTGGTATTCAATATTTCAAATTGTATTATTTTGTTCTTAATTGCTCATATTAACTCTATTTTGCGTATTATTTTATATGCTGGACATGGAATATAATTTTATATTTCCATTTTAAAAAAAGCCTATTGTGGTTATCAAAATTTGTAAAAAAAAAAACCTCAATCGATAGAAGAAGTCCAAATGACTTGCTGAGATATATACTGTCAGAATCATCTTTTGAGAGGCTCGGTGTATTTTCATATAATCCCGTTTCAAAAAACACATGGGTTATTATTATTTTAAAAAAAAATTGACAATGTGGACAAAAAATGACCTGTAAAGGCTGAGGCCTGTTAAGTTCGACAGGACTGAATGTTGATATGAGCACTTGTTTGCTCATCGCCTATAAGTTATAATATGAGTTTTAAAGGCATGTTTGGCTTTGAAATATTAAATTGCATTGTTTCGTCTTCAATTGGCCGTATCAATTCTGTTTTGAGCGTAATTTGATCCGATGGGCTTGAAATGTAATATCGATTGTATTTGTGTCGATTAAAGTTTTAGTTATTTATGGCTATTAAAATTTTAATTTTGGTGTAATAATACAACTCTTCAAGAATTTAATGGCTCTAATTCTTAAAGAGTTGGAAAGCATTGTTTTCACCATAATTTACAAATTTCCTATCGAGAATATCATTTTATGTCCAAAATGGCCTGTTATATTTTATAGGCTTAATATAAAGTAATTTTATTATAGCCTACCATAAGTTATAAAGGTTTTATATAATATATTTAAAATGTTCACATGAATTATTCTTGATGATGACAAGTGGTAACTAAAGAGAATGCAGCGATTAGAAGAAGATACACTCATGAAATAGACTTGGCATTATAGGATCAAGTGAGTGGTTAATAGTAGTTATTGAGACACTTTACGTTGTTGGAATATTTGAAAAATCCTAGTTATTGATATGCAACAAAGGTATAGCAAGTACACGCACAAGTAAACCAACCAACAAGTAATAAGACAAGGGATTTTTACGTGGAAAACCCCAATAAGAATAAAAATCACGGGACCAATCCTAGTCCGAGAACACAAGTACTAAATATAAGTTTGGTTACAAGAAAAGTCTTACAACACCCGTCGAATCCTCAACCTAAGCCTACCCGTCTTCTTGCCGAATCCTCGTGAACTAATCATGTGCTTGTTTGCCATTGGAATCCTCCGTCGATCTTTATCACTTGAGACTCCTCTCAAGTACAGGTTTTGATGATGAAGATGATGAAGATCGTGAATTGATGATGATCATTGAACAACTCAAACTAACATTGAATCATCAATTCTACTCTAAGAACTCCCCCTCACTCATACTTATCAAATCTCTCAATACAGAATAAGCATAAAACACACGCACACCCAAGTTTCCTAAACTGCAAAATATATATTCTCCACAAAAGCTGCTAACCCTGCTAAAAATATAACTCAGCCTCGAGATAGACAGCTTTAGACCGATCGAGCGGTCATGCCAGAAAGATCATTATACTTTGATGCTGAAAGCCAAGAATTTGGGTAGCAAAACTTTTATCTTCCTCATCAAAGCTACAAAAAACTTTCAACAACCACAAGTGCATTATATCGAAGTCAAAGAAAAAACATAAGTATTGAAAACATAAAGATCGTGTCACAGAGTTGCCAACAAGAGGAGGAAGGACTAAGGAGGAAAAATCCTAACAATCTCCCCATTTGGCAATTCTGTGACAACTGCCAGGTAATCCAAAACGAATCAACTATTCCCACAACAAAGAGACAGAAATTACTCAATAGCATTATTCAAAGCATATGTATTCAACTGACAAAGAAAGTAAACCAGAAACTCATATATATGCCAAGAACAATGTAGCTCAATGATTCCCAAAATACCATCAACCACAAAAACAAAAATGACAACCTGAAATGATTCCAGCTAAAAAAGGTTTCTCTGTCAAAACCATAAAAGATCTATCAACAACCACCAAAAAATGTATCTCTATTAAAGACCAATGTATCTCCCAAAGCAACTATACCACCTGCTATCTAACACAAAACAACTATACCAGAATTCTCCCCCTTTGGCACTAAATTGTCGAGGAGAGGCAACAAACAAAATCACCGAGGAGGAGGTAGACGGGCACTGACAAATGCCATAAATTCTTGCTGCTCCTGCCAGACCAACTGTGAATGCTGAATCAAGCTCTGAACATCAGCACGGACCAAATTCACGTCCTCGCGAATTAACCCAATCTCGGCCTCCAAGCGAGTCAACCGATCAAGCACCTCTGGCTCGGGGGGAAGATCGACGTCTGGATCAAAGCCCAGCTCCTCGGGGTCAGCAGCCCCAGCTGCAGAAGGACCTACAAAGGGGGAAACCCGGGGAATATGGGAAGAACTTTGTTTTAGGGTGGTTTTTGAGATAGGCTTAGGAAGAAAAACAAGCTCATCGAGATGTGCCCCGGTATGATACTCAGGGACGTGAAGGGAATGTAGGAACTAAGTAATGAAGAACCCAAAAGGGAGACCAAGAGAGGACTGGCCTCCAATAACTCGCACAAGCGCATAAAACATGACTAAAGAGATATCAACATTTTTTTCGGTTAGCAATGGCCCACAGCAGATAGCCATGAGGTTGAGCAATCTCGGATGTGTGGCCTTTTGGAGCAATGTTTGCACAAACAATGAGATTTAAAAGACGATACTCAGGGGTGAGATCCCTTTGAGGGATAAGAACACCTGCGACCCAAGAGCGGGATGACCCGCAAATAGCCGAAGCAGTATTACCATAATCAAACGTTTCCTCACGGAAAAATGAGGAACGAGGAAAATAGGGTCAAGGGTTCGAGACTCCAGGCCAAGCCAGGTGGAAATAGTGTCCGGTGTAAGAGTGAAATCAATGCCTCGGACTTTCCCAGAGAAAGTATCAAGCTCAGAAGATTGCTCCACAAGAGAGTTATAAAACTCTCGGACTAGAGAAAGGTTCACCGATAAAGACGAATTGAAGGATAGCAAAGCATCCCACATAAGGGCAAGAAAGGATGCGATAATGGTGTTATCGGGAAAATCCCGAAGAAGCACGCTCTGTTCCAATAGGACCGGACATTTGACATAAGAAGCAAGAAAGGTTCTAAGGGACGAGCTAGATTTAAACCGATTGGAAAGCTCAGAGACATTGCCTGGGGCGGTAGATTTTGCACGGTACTTAGGAGGCATGATTCTAGGATGTAAAAAGAATACCACAAGAATGAAAGATGCACAACCCCAAACCAAACAAAACCGAACCATAAGACCAACAGAATAAGAAAGGGGAAAGAGAAAAAACATTAACCAAACAACAATTAGAAAAAAAAACAAATAAAAAATAACCTTAACACAAACGAACACACAAAAAACAAAAAACAAAAAAAACAAACCCTAAACAATACAAAAAGAAAAAATAAACCTCCTAAACAGGAAACTAAACAATGAAAACACAAACCCTAAACAGATATAGAGAGGAGAAGGAGAAGACTCACCAGAGAGAAGAGACACCTCCACACGAGACACCCCCGAAAGCTTCGACCTTGAAGAGAAAACCCAAGGGAGAGATGACGGCGCCGAGTGAAGAGAGATAGGGACTTCAAACATATGAAGTTGAGAAGCCCTTGTAGAGAATTTGAAAACACAAGAGGCGCGAAGACCGCTCGATCGATTTTTAGACCGCTCGAGCGGTTGTACCTCTGCAACACCAAAACAGAGGGACAACAAAAAGAACCGAGAGGTGTGAATGACCGCTCGAGTGACCGCTCAATCGGTCTATCGGGCGGTGAATGGCAACCTTCGGTTAAAAGACCTGCAGATGAAAGAACCGAGGAAGACTAATGGCCGCTCGATCGGTCTAATGACCGCTTGATCGGTTTAAAGACCGCTCGATCGGATAGAAAACAACAGAGACACCACACAAAGCCGGAGCTAGGCAGAGAGACCTTATACAAACAAAACTTTTTGAAAAAAAAAACAACAAAACCAAAAACAATTTGTAAGAGGAGCGACACACAAGAGAAGAATTGAGTACCAAGATGATATCCAGCCTATATAGATTCAATGCTCAATGACACACCCAAATGCATAGCTATGAATTTATGTGATACAGCCCACTCATATAAAAGAGGAAATACATTCAGATCAACTTCTATGAAATCATGTGAGTGGGTGCACTGATATGAACATAGGTAGAAGGTTGTACCATATATTGAACCCAATAGCGCGATAATCTTTAACTATATCAGAGAACAATGAGTTGCATATAATGATCCCATTTCAACCCAAACAAGTTTGTTAGCCAAAACTCCCCCTTAGTCCAGGCACACAACAAAACGAGCATGGTTCCACTGGCGGCTGCCACACTGAGACGTGCGAGAAAGCAAGGCACGCTTAGGTAGCCATTTCCAGAGTCAACCTTTTTCAAGACAGCCACGAATGCAAAGGCGACTTTCACACTAATACGAACGAAAAAGTAAGGTTCACATAGGTAGCCATTTTCTTAGAGACAAACGCATATAGGCACTCAAACTGAGGCGGCTACACACTATTACATACGAAAAGCATGGTGCGCATAGGTAGCCATTTCCTCGAACAACAAAGACAAAAATTTTGCCCAGACCGGAGAGACATTTATCTTTAAAGCATATAAGGGTTATCAATAGTTCATTTCATGCAATCATGTAGAGTTGACACAGAATCAGAAATCAATCACCAGTAGAGTCTAAAATATGAAAAACCAAACTAACCCAGATCACCAGAGGTGTACAGAATAGAATTAGGTCCGAATGTATTGCCATAATTATATAAGAGGACCAAACCAACCACACCAATTAGCAAGGCACCGAATGTAGAAACAAACATGGCAAACATACAGATACAAGATTTTCAAAAGATACTTAAAACTTCGTACATAGTGTCCAACTCCCTTTTTTTAAAAAAAAAGAAAGACTACTCGTCTAGACAGACTCCTAGAGTCTTCCTAAGAAACTCAAATCGAGGATGATCAAGAGGTTTAGTGAAAATGTCTGCTCACTGTAACTCGGTGGCTATGTGTTCAAGAATCACAATGCCTTCTTCAACGAGATCCCAAATGAAGTGATGACGGATGTCAATATGCTTAGTTTGAGAATGTTGAACATGGTTCTTAGAGATGTTTATAGCACTGGTGTTGTCGCAATACAACATAATAGGACCCTGTTCAAACCCGTAATCAGATAACATCTGCTTCATCCATAGAAGCTGAGTGCAACCACTCCCAGCTGCTATGTATTCAGCTTCTGCTATAGAAAGGAAGATGGCATTTTGCTTTTTTCTATGCCAGGAGACAAGATTGTTTCCTATGTAAAAGCACCCACCCGAGGTACTTTTTCTATCATCGACACTCCCAGCCCAGTCCGCATCAGAAATACCCACTATATCAGCAGTAGTATCATAAGTGAACCAAATCCCATACCCAGAAGTCCCATTCACATATTTGATGATTCGCTTAACAGCCTGCAAATGAGACTCTTTGGGACTCGCCTAATATCTAGCACACACCCCGACACTGAAAGCAATATTCGGGCGACTCGCAATCAAGTACAACAGACTTCCTATCATATTCCGGTACATAGTCTGGTCAACAGGTTTACCAGACTCGTCTTTGGACAACTTAGTAGTAACGCTCATAGAAGTTCTAGCATGCTTAGAATTGTCTAAACCAAATTTCTTGACCAAGTTCCTAGCATACTTAGACTGAGAGATAAACATGCCAGATCCTAACTGTTTGACCTGAAGCCCTAAGAAATAATTCAGTACTCCCATTAGACTCATTTCAAATTTAGAACTCATTTCTTTTGAAAATTCAGTCACAAGTGTGTCATCTGTAGACCCGAAGACTATGTCATCAACATAAATTTGAGCAACAAGTATGTCATGGGTCTGTGTGTAAATGAATAGTGTCCTGTCAATGCCACCCCTGGAAAATCCTTTCTCTAACAGAAATGAAGTCAACCTGGCATACCAAGCTCTAGGAGCCTGTTTCAACCCGTAGAGAGCTTTCCTAAGTTTCAGAACATGATTTGGTAAGGTTGAGTCAACAAACCCTTTAGGATGCTCTACATAGGCTTCTTCTCTAAGTTCACCATTCAAGAAGGCACTCTTGACATCTATTTGAAATAATTTGATGTGAAGTTTACATGCAATAGCAAATAGTATTCTGATGGATTCAAGACGTGCAACAGGGGCAAACGTCTC
>JAULJZ010218194.1:0-17987 GCA_032270985.1 Heliamphora pulchella | reverse complement strand
ATGTGATTGATATTTTGCGCGATGCCGGCCTGCTGAATGCAAAAAGTGTGGAGTCCCCGATGGATCCGAGTGTGAAGCTTCTTCCTAATGACAGTGATGTGTTTCCTCACCCTGACAGGTATCGCAGAATGGTGGAGAAACTTAATTATTTGACCACCATGATTAATCCTGATATTGCCTATCCTGTCAGCATTGTGAGTCAGTTTATGTTTGATTCCCGCGTTCCCTATTGGAATGCAGTGGTTCGTATCTTACGGTACCTCCATTCTAACCCGGGGAAGGGTCTATAGTTTTGTGATCGGGGTTATTTTCGTACCGAGGGCTATTCTGATGCAGACTGGGCAGGATGCCTGATTGGTAGGAGATCCACATCAGGGTTCTCTGTCTTTGTTGGTGGGAACCTGGTATCATGGAAAAGCAAGAAGCAAGATGTGGTGTTGAGGTCCAGTGCTGAGGCGGAATACAGGTCTATGGCTTTGGCAACATTCGAAATCATGTGGGTTCGACAGTTTCTCACTGAATTAGACGAACAGCCTATGGGTCCTACTAAGTTGTGGTGTGACAATATGTCTGCTGTTTACATCGCTACTAATCCAGTGTTTTATGTGCAAACTAAGCACATTGAGATCGACTGTTATTTCATCCGCCACGAGTATAAGAACGGCACTATCGATTTTGGTTTTGTTCGATTTGGTGAACAGTTAGCTGACGTGTTCACTAAGGCGCTACTCGGGCCCCGGGTTCACTACATTTGTAACAAGTTGGGCATGATTGATATCTATGCTTCAACTTGAGGGGGGTGTTAATACATATTCAGTATTAATAATATCCTGTGGGGATGCCCACAGTATCTGCTGTAGGCTCTCATTACTTAATAAATATGTGTGTATGTCTCACAATGAAGAAACACGCTTTCCTGTATTTTTTATCTCTTTTCTAACAATATTTACCTCGTGTTACTTTAGCGAATGGTTTTACTAGTTCTGTGGAAGGCATAGGAACTATTCAATCTACGCCTTCCCTTTCTTTATCTTTTGTCTTATATAATCTCTTATTTTTTCCTTTTAATTTGATGTATGTGAGTTAATTTACCAAAAATCTTAATTGCATTATTTCTTTTTTCCTCGATTCTGTTGTCATTTAGGATTTAGTGACGATGAAGACGATTGGCGAAGTACATGAGTCAGGTGGTCTCTATTATTTGAACAATAAGGCGTCATCCAAAGTTTATCCATGTGCATGTCCCGCTATTGCTTCTTCGCTTCAGATACATTGTTGTCTTGGTCACCCATCGTTGGACAACTTAAAGCTTTTAGTTCCTAGTTGGACAACTTAAAGCTTTGAGTTCCTACTTTAAGTTCCATTTCAGATTGTGAGTCATGTCAATTTGAAAAGCATCGTCATGTTCCTTTTCCTTCCCAGGTTAATAAACAAGTGTTGAGTCCTTTCATGTTAGTATATTCAAATGTTTTGAGTCCTTGTCGTGTCACTTCCAAGTTGACTTTATTTAATGAAAGATCATTTGGAATTGTTTTCTATCTTTTGTGCTGAAATTCAAACTCAGTTTAGTACTTTTGTTCGCACCTAGTGCAGTGATAATGCTAGAGAATATTTCTCTCATTCCTTTAGTAATTGTATGACCTAATTTGGCATCCTTCATCAATCTTCCTACTCTCACACTCCACAACATAATGGAGTAGTCGAGCGCAAGAATCAGCATTTGATCGAAGTTGCCCGGACCCTCTTAATTCAAATGAATGTCCTTGAAACTTTTTGGAGTGATATTGTCCTTACCGCTTGTTACTTCATTAATTGTATGCCCTCATCAGTTCTTTATGGACAAACTTCTCACTCTATTCTTTTTTCCCACGATCCTCTGTTTGTTTTACCCCCTCGCATCTTTGGCGTTGTTTGTTTTGTCCATCAACTTACCCCAGGTACTGACAAGTTTGATCCTCGAGCTTTTAAATGTATTTTTTTAGGCTACTCTCGTACTCAGAAAGGTTATCGGTGTTACAAACCAGCTCTTTATAAGTTTTTTGTCAGTCGTGATGTGATCTTCTTTGAATCTACCCTATATTATTCTAAGAGACTCTCTGCAGATGATCTTGTATGTGATCTTCCCCTTCCTATTTCTAGTCCTATTTCCTTCAGTCCACCCTTGCCGTCCAATACGGCTATCGAACGATCAAGTCATCTTGACCTGTAAATTTACACTTGTCGCACTCATGTCGAGACTGGTCCACCTGTCTCTCATGCTTCATCAATGGTCTCCTTGCCACCAGATCACTCTCCACCCTGTTCTCCACCATCTGCTGTTGAGCTTTCAATTGTCGTTCGAAAGGGTAAGCGATCATGAACTTCGCATCCTATTTCTAATTTTGTTTCTTCTGATCGTTTATCCCATTCTTATCACTCATTTATAACCGCATTGTCAGTCATTCCTCTTCCTAAGTCTAATACAAATGCTCTTTCCTATTCTGGTTGGAAGCATGCAATGGAAGGAGAAACACTTGCATTAAAGCAAAATGATATGTGGGTTTTGGTGTCTCTTCCTTCAGGCAAATCAGTTGTAAGCTGTCTTTGGGTGTATGCTGTTAAAGTTCATTATGGTAGTACTGTTGATAAACTCAAGGCTCGCCTTATGGCAAAGGGGTATACACAGTTGTTTGGCATTGATTACTCTGAAATATTCTCACTAGTGGCAAAGATTTCTTTTGTTCATCTTTTCATATCACTTACATACACGTTTTCTTTACATCAGTTAGATATGAATAATGTATTTTTACGCGGTGATCTTCAGGAGGAGGTCTCTATGGAGCAACCTCCTGGCTTTGTTGCTTAGGGGAAGTCAGGTTTAGTTTGTCGCTTAAAGAAATCGTTATATGGGCTCAAACAATCTACTCGAGCTTAGTTTGGTAGGTTTACTGATACTGTGACTAGTTTTGGTCTTTAAAGATGTGGCATAGATCATTCTGTTTTTTATAAGAACACTTGAGCGAACAAGATAATGTTGATTGTGTATGTGAAAGATATTGTGATCACAAGTGATGACTATAATGGCTTTAAGGAATTAAAATCATTTCTACAAGCCAAATTTCATACTAGAGATATGGGAAGATTGAGATATTTTTTGGGTATTGAATGGCTAGATCATGCCAGGGTATTTCCTTGTCTCAAAGAAAATATGTTCTCGATTTATTAAGTAAAATAGAAATATTAGGGTCAAAACCTATTGACACACCAATAGACCCCAACACCAAATTAATTGTAGATCAAGGTGAGTTGTTAGTAGATCTAGGGCCATATCGACAATTGGTTGAAAAATTAAATTATTTGATTGTTACCTGACCAGACATTTCTTTTGCAGTTAGTATTGTCAATCAGTTTTTAGATACTCCATGGAATTATCATTGGCATGCTATTATACGTATTCTAATATATCTCAAAAGTACACTAGGTCTTGGTTTGCTAGATCAAATTTATGGACATACTCCACTCGAGGGTTATGCAGATGCAAATTGGGCTGGATCTCCATCTGATAGAAGGTCAACTATTGGTTATTGTGTATTTGTTGGAGGTAATTTGGTTCCGTGAAAAAGCAAGAAATAAACCGTTGTTCCTCGATCTAGTGCTGAACTCGAATATAGAGATGTGGCACATACCACTTGAGAGTTGATTTGGTTGAAACATGTGTTAGAGGAACTCGGATTTCAACATTCTCGTCCTATGAATTTGTTATGTGATAACCAAGCAGAAGTTCACATCGCATCTAATCTAGTGTTTCATGAGAGAACCAAACATATTGAGTTTGATTGTCACTTTATTTGAGAAATGTTGTTACAAAATGTGATTCGTACAAGTCATGTGAAGTCAATGAATCAGTTAGCAGCTTTATTCACCAAACCTTTGTGTGGTTTACGAGTAAAATATATTTTTACCAAGTTAGGTGAACATGATATATATGTACTAGCTTAGGGGTAGTGCTGAGGGTCGTTTATGCCAATGTTACAATATGATTTTAATATAAGTAGTTAGAGAAACTAACCCTTTAGGTTAAACTCTCTTATTCTTCTAATCTGTCACATTAACATGGTATCTGAGCTCTAGTTCCACGATGTCGTGAGTTCATGTCTCGTGATATGTGTTTTCTTATTATATTTGTTATTGTGCACAATGTGTGTTGGTGTACCTGTTCAGTTCAATTTGTTTGCCTTCTTCACGTGCGAGATAAGATTGTACATGAGGAGTGTTAGATGGTTTGATACACATTGCTAAGCTTATTTCTTAATAGTTTAAGTTTTTGGGACAATTGGTGACTTAGCAGGGTTCATAGTTTTTGTGTGCATGGTATTATAATAGATCCTGATAAGATCAAAGCAATTCGAGAATGGCTTGTACCTTAGTCTATTATGAGGTTCATAGTTTCCACGTGTGGAACAACTTTCAATAAAAGGTATGTTAAAGGGTTTAGTTCCATTATATAGCGCTCATCACTAACTGGATGAATAAAATGGACTTCCAATGGACTAAAGTCTTTGAGGAGATTTAGAAAAATAATAATGATGGAGGCTTTAGCCTTGAGACACCCAGACTTTTCTAAAGTCATTGAGGTTTTATTTGATGCATCAAGAGGTGGTATAGGTGGGGTCTCGAGTCAAGAAGATTTCCATATTAAGTACTTCAACAAGGAACAATTAGGCAAAGTAGAAACTCCAATTGTGATAAGGATTTCTATGATATGGTACAAACACTTTGTCGTTGGAGGTATTATTTGCTACCATGATGAGTTTATGTTGTTTTCTAACCATCATTATTTGAGGTACCTTCATTTGTCGTTGTAGGCATGTTAGGTGGATTGAGTTCCTTTTGCAGTACACTTTCGTTGTCAATTGTTGACCAGGTGTAGCGAACAAATGTGTTGATGCGCTTAGTAGGCTTATAGCGGTTTTTACCATCTACAAGTGTCCACGTGGTAGATTTTGATAGGTTAAAGGATGAGTACATTGCTTGGTTGGATTTCAATAGGAATGGTACGCAGTGATTATGTTGATTTTACGCTTCAAGATGGTCACTTGTTTAGAGTGTCTAAGCTATGTGTTTTTTGTACTTTGATTAGGGATGTTGATTGTACTGAAAGAAGGATGTTACTAGGATTCTCTGTGTGTTGTACTTTGTAAGTTAGTCAAGAGAAATAGAACATTAAAGTTCAATAGTAGAATATGGATTTAGGTTTTGAAGAAGGAAGGAGAAGAGATAGGAAAGAAGAAAGAGATGAAAAGAAAGAGTTCATGAGAAGTTAATTAACCTCCTTCACTCACACATACTTATATATTATTAGGCCAAAGATAAGTACAAGAATGCCATTAAAAAAATAAAATAAATAGAAAATAATCACTCTTAACACTCCTACTCAAGCTGGAGCACAAATATCAAAAATGCCCACCTTGATAAATATCAATCTGTTTATGGAATAACAAATCTCGAATGAAGTGACACTTAACTTCAATATGCTTAGTGAGCTCATGGAACACTGAATTATTAGTAATAAAAATAGCAGCTTAATTGTCATAAAACATTCGCATAAGAAGTGGAATAGAAACGTCAAAATCCTAAAGAAGAGAACGAACCTACAACATTTCAGAGGTAGTGCGAGCTATGGCCCAATATTCGGCCTCAGCACTGGAACGAGTCACCACACTTTGTTTCTTACTGCACCAAGTAACCAAATTGCCACCAACTAGTGTACAATAGTCAGACATAGATCACTTATCAAAGTGGTTACCGGTCCAATCAGCATCACTAAACCCAGTGACAGTCAAAGAATCAGATGATTGATAGAGCAAAGCCACGGCCTAGGGCACTCTTTAAATAGCATAAGATACGACAGGCAACCTCAAAATGTGGTTGACAAAGAACATGCAAAAACTGGCTCACAACACCAACTGCATAGGTAATGTCCAGGCGAGTAACAATGAGATTGATTAATAAACCAACAACGCACCGATATCGATCAGTATCATAAAAATAGCACCTTGTTCAGCATCAAGTTTAACAGTAGAGTCCATGGAAGTATCAACGGGCTGAGCACCAAGAAGACCAATTTCAGAAAGAAAGTCGAGCACATATTTTTGTTGAGAAAGAGAAATACCCTTACAAGAACGAGCAACCTCAATCCTAAGAAAATAGCGAAAAGCACCCAAGTTCTTAGCATGAAATTGTGTGGCCAGGTGGCTTTTCAGATCAAGAATGCCAGCAGCATCATCACCCGAAAGAAGAATATCATCAACATATACAATCAACACAATAGTGCCTACAGAACAGTAACGAATAAATACCGAGTGAACAGATGTAGAACGTTGAAAGCCATAGGTAAGTACAACCTAAATGAACCGATCAAACCAAGCGCGATGTGATTGTTTTAAACCATAAAGTGCCTTACGTAAACGATACACAAGTTGAGCACTACCAGCAAAACTATAGCCAGGCGGTTGGTCCATATATACCTCTTCCTAAAGGTCACCATGAAGAAAAACATTTTTAATGTCAAGCTGATATAAAGGCCAAGAATGACTAACCGCAACAAAGAGAAGGGTGCAAACAGAGTTAAGACGAACCACGGGAGAAAAGGTTTCTAAGTAATCAACACCGTAGGTCTGAGTGTATCCCTTAGCAACTAACTGAGCCTTAAGGCGCTCAACAGACCCATCAAGAAGATATTTCACGGTGTATACTCAGCGACAATCCGCGGCTTGCTTTCCTGGTGGAAGAGAAGTAAGCTTCTAATTCTTATTCTGATAAAGCGCTCTCATTTTCTCATCCATAGCATGTTTCCATCCAGACATTGACATGACCTGTTTATAGGAGGAAGGATCAGAAGTAGACAACAAGATAAAAGCAAATGAATAGAGACATGGAGAGAGAGACAATCATAGGATAGAGAAGTAGCAATAGGGTGTTGGGTACAGGCACGCTTACCACGACGCAAGGCCATGAGCAAGTCAAAAGAGGCGGATGGAGGGGTTGAGGACGCAAGAGCCTCAGCCAAAGAAGTTGACGAATTTTGGCCATAAGGGACAACTTGTCGAGCACTAGATCGTTGATATACCTAGAAATGAGAAGTAGGTAAAGAGGAAAGAGAGGGCATAGAAACAGGTAAATGTAGAGTAAGAGAAGAAATAGACTCCCCCCTCAGACGACAACGGGAGATTGGAGGAAGCAAAGAAAGGTGTTGATTCGAAGGTGACATCAGCACTAACAATGTATCGGCGGGTCTCGGGGTGATAACAGCGATATCCTTTCTGAGTACGAGAGTAACCAAGAAAAACACACTTTCGAGCATGAGGGGACAATTTATCATGACCGGGATCAAAAAAATGTACAAATGCAGTACTACCAAAAACCCAAGGAGTGAGAGAAAAGGGCGAGGAGGTCGGATATAACAAGGAAAAGGGAGACTGACCATTGAGAGCAACAGAAGGCATGCGATTAATAAGAAAACAAGGAGTAAGAACAGCATCACCCCAAAACTGTTTTGGTACTGTAGTGTGAAACAATAAGGTATAAGCAACATTTAACAAATGACGATATTTGCATTCAGCAACACCGTTTTGTTGAGACGTGTAAGTACAAGTAGTTTGGTGAATAATACCACAATCAACACAAAAGAAAGTAACACTAGATTGTAGATATTCAAGAGTATTATCAGATTGAATAACCTTAAGACGTTTGCCAAATTGGGTATAAATTTTATTGTAAAAGTGAGAATAAAAGGTAATTCTGATCGACTTTTCAACAAAAACAACCAAGTCATGCGAGAATAGTCATCAACAAAAATAACAAAATAAGAATATTCATTATTACTTGGAGTTCAAGAAGGACCCTAAATGTTTGTATGGACTATATCAAAAGACTGATTGACGACTATGACTACTAGTAGGAAAAGAACTACAGTGATGCTTTTCTAACCGATAAGCTTCACAATTAAAGCCAAACATGACTCAAATTGGGAATAGCCAACTTAAGCTTAGCCACAGATGGATGGTCTAAACGTAAATGCCACTGAAGGGGAGAAACTGTAGCACTCAAAACAGAGGAAGTAGCGGAAGGCGAAGCAACATCTAGATAATAGTGGCCATCATTTTCATGCCCCGAACTAATCATTTTCTTTGTTTGGAGGTCCTAAAAAACACAAGAAGTGGGAGAGAATGTTATTGAACAATGTAAAGCTTTAGTTAACTGGCTAGTAAATTAATGGGAAAATTAAAAACATAAAGACTAGAAGGCAAGGAGAAGGCTAGAGATGGATGTAGAACACCCATTCTTTGTAGAGGTTGAGATGAACCATGAGGTAAAACAATATGATGCTTGATATGAGTTAAATGAGAAAAAAGCAATGGATTACCAAACGTGTGAGAGCTAAAGTGGATGCAAGAGCAAGGACCCATAAAGGAGATGCAAGAGCCGCACATGCAATATTACTTGAATTGACTAAAGTGGCCATCAAAGATGGAGGCAAAACAGACCGTAATGTATGAACAATCTTGCTAAGCTGAGTAGAGAGAGCACCATGAGAATCAGAAGAGGAAGACGACTGATAGGAAGATGCAGGAGAGATATGAGACTGGGATGTGTGATTAGTATTACATTTTCTATCACCACGATCACGATCACGATCACGACCACTAGTGTGACCACCACCTCAAGAATTGCCACAAAAATTACGGCCACCACGATTACCGCGAAAGGAACCACGATCGCCGTTGGTAGAAACTA
Organism: Heliamphora pulchella; assembly: GCA_032270985.1. Taxonomy (NCBI): domain Eukaryota; kingdom Viridiplantae; phylum Streptophyta; class Magnoliopsida; order Ericales; family Sarraceniaceae; genus Heliamphora; species Heliamphora pulchella. The sequence goes on along the minus strand of JAULJZ010218194.1, from coordinate 9,212 downwards.
AGGCTGAAGATTCAGGCGCAAACGGAGAAGCAAAAAGACTAGGTATACTAGCAGATTGGCCCAACAAGAAATGTAACAACCGGGAATATGCATTAGATGCAGTAAGCAAAGTCTCACTGGCCAAAATTTGGTCCTTAAACCCACGAAGATCATATTCTAAACCAAAAAGTAAAGAGGCAATTATAAGTCCTCCCATTGGCGCTTTTGTTGCTGTAAATCAGTGGTGAAAGGATAATATTGTAATAATTGATCCAAGATATTCTTGAGCTTACTATAATATTCAAATAAAGGTTTTCTAGTTTGTTTGGTTGCAAAAACCTGCTCATATAGGTCATAAACACGGGATACATTACTCTGATTCGAGAAGGAATCTACAAGAGTCCCAGATTTACTTAGAAATGTCATAGAATTTCACTGTAGTAGCAATGTGAGGCTTCAAACTATGCCATAGTCAACCCATAACAATAGAATCAATCGTTTCCCAACTAGAAAGAGTAGGATCCCGGTTGGGTGGAGGAGGATCAGTAATGTACTTCAACTTCTGTTTTTCTTTAAGAAAAATCTTAAAAGTATGTTCCCAGGCTAAATAGTTAACACCATTAAGCCATTTAGAAGTGACGTATCGCGACAAATCATCATCTTTAAGATCAATAATTTTTGTCTCAGTCATAGCAACTCAAGAAACAATTGTAATCAACCCAGAAATCAACCGGTGAGAGTTTTTACAACTCTCACCCACACAGAAATATGTATAAATTTAGGATTTAAAGAAGGAAGGAGAAGAGATAGGAAAGAAGAAAGAGATGAAAAGAAAGAGTTCATGAGAAGTTAATTAGTCTCCTTGACTCACACATATATATTATTAGGTTAAAGAAAAGTACAAGAATGCCATTAAGAAATAAAACAAATAGAAAAGAATCACTTTTAACAATTAGTTTATTCACAACCTTGCTTCTCCCATTCATCCCTTGGAATGACTTTAGCATAGATTTTGTCATTGGGACTTTTTAATTAGTTACAGGTGTTGATTATATTCTAGTTGTGGTAGATAGAATTTCCAAGGTGGCTTACCTTATCCCTTGTAGTAAATCAGTGATGCTTCACACGTAGCTAAATTGTTCTTTTGAAAGGTTGTTAGACTACATGGGTTACATACCTCTGTTGTGTTCAGTAAGGATGTTGAGTTGGTTAATTTTGTAAGGTATTTTGGAAATTATTTGGGACTAGTCTAATTCTTTTTTCCCTTCAGTTTTTCATCCCCAAAACCGATAGGCAAACTAAGGTTGCTAATCGTCGTTTGGGTGATGTGGTTGGAAGCATTGTGTATGATAAACCAAAAATTATAATTTGGTATTGACAACTACAAAATCTGCTTATAATAGTTTGGCCATTATCTCTCAATGCCCTCTCTTCTGAATTTGTCAAATTCTTTGCCCTGACACATTTTCCCTCCCTTCTGAAATTGTATTGAGTGATTAAAATTATAACCTTGTTCTGAATTTACATTATAGGAGACAGATTTTATTGAAGAGCACTATGTTATGGTTCATGTGCGACTCGAGTGATATCCTAAAAAATTCTTTAAAAAATTACATGCTCGGGGCACTAGATCTTTTTGTAGATTTCATAAGCTTAGACCTAATACACATTTACTTGATTTACTTTGGATATGAAAATAGTCCAGTTTTCAATGTTGAGGATTTGTTGACTTATAGATGCACTTTTGAGCCTCCATCCATGTTAGCAGGTTTGCCTGCAGGTGCTCCTTCCCCATTTGGCATTTCATCTCCTGTTGTCTTTCAATACCTCCACCACCTTATGAGAAGCACATTGAGGAGGTTCTAGACACTCAGGATGTTAGTTCTTCATGGGATTGTCAATGCTGCTTTCTGTTGAGATGGAAGACTCATCCAGATATGGATGTTAGATGGATTATAGAGAATGGGTGTCATAATCTTGATTTGACACATTTAGAGCAGTACTTCTGTCATTACTCTCTGGAGCAATGTTCTTTTTAGCTACGGAAAATTAACAGAGGTCAAACAGTATAGTTGGTGCATGTATTATAGGAGGAGAACTCTATAATTTTGGGACTTTTTTGTTAACTAGTGGTTTGTTTATTTTGAAGATTATTTCTATTTTCTTTTCTATTCGCTTATTGGGTAGTGAGGAGATGTTTATATGTGTGTGATTGTTTGTGGAAAACCTTACGTTTTTTCATATTGAATAATGTTGGGACATTGAATATAGTGTGTTTTTTTCCCTCTTCTGAGATAAAGATACCAAACAAGGGTTCATCAAACAATTTATGGTACATTAAACTCACAAGAAATTAACTTTACCAATCCATTTGAAAATGAGCATGCACTATATTGTTTCCGTCGTGTAGGTTGTCTGATAACATAAAAAATCAGTTTGGAACTCTCTATTGCTAAGTGTCTCTCTTTCATTTATGGGTGAATTATTGCAACTTGCAATTGCAAATATGTCATCCACAGTATTCAGCATCATTCTTTAATATTAACCACATAAACGCCTGTTCCCATGTTTGAATCTTTTTAATCGCAGTGAGTTTTAAGAGTTCTAATGACTTTGAATAAAGTTTGTGGACTTTCCCGCATGCTTTGAAGTTCTCCTTTATTTTTTTTCCCTACTAAAATCTGTTTTTAAGGGATTGGCGAATCTGAAACAGAGTAACGTGGGTATGTTTTGAATTGACTCAAAGCTAATCAAGCGAGCACCTGTCATTGTTTTGAATTGATTCAAAACACGTTTGATACTTGCATATTTTTGTGAGATTTTATGTTAAAACAAGTGAGGGGGGATCTCATAGTCTGTGCTATGATTCTGGTACTTATATAGTATGTGCTATAACTATATAATATGTGTTATATCTTAGTATAGTCTGTGTTATACCAGAGTAGTTCATCATATACTCTTGTTCCTTGATTAAACAAGGATAATGGTTCAGTGTAAGGATGGGTATGGATCGGTCTAGGTCGGTGTGTGGTTTAATCCAGAACCGAACCGATCGAGGTCGGTTCCAAAATTTTAAGCCCACAATTAAACCATCTATGCTTTAGAACCAAGTCAACTCATTCCAAATTAACATGAGTTGGTCTGAGTTGGAACCACAGTTTTATTTATTCACTAATTTTAGAAATTATCCGATACCAATTCAAATTATTCAAGCATCAAAGCAATATCACATAAATAATAAGACAATCCTCACATAAGAATAATCAATTTCGAACAAATATTCAAATTAAAAACATTCTTAAAAAATATTCAATTGTATCTTGTGCTCTAAATGTGTCTTGTTGTTACTTGTTGATATATATATATATATATATATATGTATGTATGTCGGGTTGGGTTGTTTTTAAAAAGTATCAACACAAGAACCAAACCAACTAGATCGGTTCTAAAAATTTTAGAACTACAACTAATCCATCACCATGGTTGGATTGAACTAACTCAACCCATAAAGATCGAATTGGGTTGGATTGGGTTGGTTCGTGGCTTTTTTTGGTCTCTTGGACACTCCAAGTTCAGTGTCACATGGCTAAGTGACTCGGCCAGGTCTGAGTGACTCAGCCTATCCGTGCAACCCATAGATTTAGGCATATTTTAGAGGTTTGGGAATCCCCCTTATTCCTTTTATCTTTTTCTTAATCTTTCATTGCCTGGACTTTTGGTCGAGCTATGTTAATTTTTTGTCAATTTGTGCCATAATATAGCAACATATATTAACTCTGGTTGTAGCATTTACTTGATAGTAGTGTGAGCTACTTAATCCGAGTTACTTGGTTAGGCTATGTGTAATCGATCCTTGCCTTTGGTTGCAATATTGAGCAATTTTTAGGGAATCCCTATTATCCGAATGTTGTCGTGTTTCGTTCGTCCCCTTTAGTGTTAATTTCCCTTGTTTCATTGTCATTGCCTCGGTGAAGTCACTTACCCGAGTTGCTCGACTTTTCTTATCATCATCATTTCATTTATTTTATGTGTAAATTTATATTATTTATTTTGTAATCGACTATGTACATTTTGCCCTCTACGCAAGCGCGAGTTCCATATTGTGCTTTGTTTTCTTGTGGTACGTGCATCTCACGCGCCTAGTCGTGCGTGTGCACAATCGTCTAATTATTGCATCTCTCCGTCTTTCTTAATCAGAGGTTAACGCCGTTCATTCCTGCAACTGAAAGGTTTTTTACCACCTCCTTATAAACCTTCCCTTTGCACAGCTTATCTTCACCTTTCCTTTCCAAAACTCGCACCCCTCTTCGCTCCCTTCTTTTTAATCTCTCACTTGATCATTCGCTTACTTTTTACTCCTTTCTACTTCTTCCTTACCAGTCTCTACCTCTCTTATGGTTAGCTGCACAAACTTGCCCTATTAACAACATCAACCTCGGCGTCCGTTGGCCTACCTAGAGGCCTAAACTGCTGTTCTGAGTTGTGTAAGATGCCCTTCTTTACCCTTTTTTGCGAGCAATGAATGTCATTACCCCGAGTTGACTACTCTTGACAATCCCCTAATTTTCGTTGCTGAGGTTAACCTGAAGGAGGTTGAGATGATCACTCTAGCCTCTGTCATTCGCCTTCAAATCGAACAGCGGGATTACCCATACTCTTTTCTCCAGTTCAGAACCCCGTTTGGCCTCACTTTCGGCTGGTCTGAATCGGTAAATGAGATGATCCATAATGACGTCTTTTGCGATGTTTTAGAGCGATCTGATATCCTCTCAGTTGTCATCATTTCCTCGATCCTCCACCTACGTCGGAGCACTGCAAGCTAGAAATGTTGATCTGCCATTGAAGTTCCGACTCACATACCTTTATTGCTCCTTAGGGCGAATGGGCCCCTACCCTCAAGGATGTCTACATCCTCATTCACCTTAAAGTTCATGGCCTTGCCTTCTGAGATCATAACCACTTGTTTGAAGATGATAGCGCCATGGTAACCGAGCTACGAACCTGTCTAACCCGTACTAGCAACTATGGCAGCCGCTTTGACGACGAGGGGAATTTCCCTCCTACTTGTCGTTTAATTACAAAGTCAACCTACACATCATGAATTCGCTTTTTCTTCGAGGACCTCCAATCGAAGAATACTGATGGCAACTTGATGGAGTATCACGGTGAAGGGTATAGTGCGATCTCTTCCTTCCTGCCTTCATCACCCACTTCCTATCCACTTACGTCGTCTCGGACAGTCCTTTGCCAGTGTGAGCCCGTTGGTTTTTCCCTTGGCCATGTAGTTGGCCTATGGCGAGCAGGTCGCTCTTGCTCCCTTATTCTTTGGCATTGTCTATCATCGGTTTGACCTCATAAAGATAAAGATGGAGCACTCGATTAGCTGATATGACGTCACCACCTTCCTTGCCACTTCCAGCAGGCAATTTATACGAACACTTTTCAGGATTTGCTTTATGTGCTCTCATCGTTCCCCTCACTTAGAAGATTCGCAGTTGGTGTGTATGGTCAAATAATCACCAGGGATGTTGAGCGTACCATCCTTTTGATCCTCTGATGGGATGGTTAGAGTACCTCTATGGACCTCATGCCATTTATACACAACTCAGCAAATTTTGTTGCTTGCTTGTACGTTTCGACCCCTACTAGTCAAATTTTATTGTATTGATACTTTGTCTCGCCCTAGCACATCCAGCTCAAGTCAGCTACTTCTCTCTATGGCCTTCATCTAACTGTGCTCTCCATGATCTTCCCTGATTCTCTCCTGTTTACTACCGAAGATGGTACCAGCTCCACTTTTTATCGCCCTGATCGAGTAATTTGTCAATTTAGCTATGATTAGGGGGCTCTTTCACACTCGTTCTAGGCTCACTCCTACTCGAAAAACTTTAAGCTACTCATCCATGGGAATCTTATTATGCTTTCCCTTTTCCTGCCATTGAGCTGCCTTTCTCGGTTGAATTGGGCGACTCACGCCTAACTTCGCTTTATATTAGAGGCAAAACCTTGACACTTTTGCTCGCTTTCTTGCCACCCAGGCATTGGTGGCTCCCTTTTGGCCCCTTCTCAAATCGATGAGTTCCTACTGACTTTCGAGTAAGAGGTGCACCTGAAGCACTTAGAAAAGATATGCAGTTCTGGTAGTAGAGTTAGGAGGTGTCTGTAACAACCCAAACCCAGGGTCTCACTCTCAAGATAAAAGTCATACATGCATTAATATATCGCCCTCAGGCTTACATCACAAGGTTCCAAAACCAAAAAAAAAAAAATTATACGACATTACATGTTCTAAAAAGAACAAAAAAAAAAAAAGACTATAGATCTTCTGCCCCATTCAACTCCTCCAAATCAACCTGCGTGATCATATGCACTTAAAAAACGTTTTCAAATCTCACACCATGAGCCAAAGCCCAGCAGAAACTAGAGAAACATTCAATAAAAACTAAACATGCTAGCATAATAATATAAATGTTACGACTCACCCGAGCCTCAAAAATAGTTTTCCATGATCAAAACAAGTTGCGAAAAGAGATGCAAATTTTGACTCACATGAGCCTCAAATAGCCCACGCAACACACGCAACACATGCAACACACGCATCTTCAGGACCACTTTTCCATCCCTCATTATGCTTTTTCAGGACCACTTTTTCGTCCCTCATATGCATGTTTAAAACCAGAGTTTTAATGCACAAAAATTGTGTACGAACACCACCTTTCAAATTACAACGTCATTCCCGAAGAACGACAACAAAACAAAAACAAATCCCTAAGACCTCATCACGACCAGCCAAAAAAGAAGGAAAAACACCCCGCATAGGAGTTCAATTGACTGAAACACCCCATTCAGTCGACTGAAAAGGCTACTGGAATTTCACAAATTTTTCAGTGTCTCAGGTCAGTCGACTTAATTACCCACTTCAGTCGACTGAACCCACACACTGTCCATTCAGTCGACTGAATTCCCCACTTCAATCGACTGAATTTCGAAAAAACTCTAGTGCCGATGGGAAAAACTTTCACCTTTTCGTGAACCAACCCAAATCAAACCCACAACCTCACATTTTTTTGAAATCCACGGACATACACGAGCCCACAACCATGAAAGAAATCGAAAAACACCTTTAAAAACCCTTTTTATACAACCAAAAACAACCAAACACATTTTAAGAACATCAACCAACTTTTCAAAGCATAAAACGACTATTCATGCATTTTTAAACGGTAAAAGCTCATACAATTCCACGTAACTCCCCTTTAAGACATGAGAATTTAGGATCTTAACTCGTTGAGTTAAAAACTCGACGCCTCGAACTCCGTAAAAAATGAACATCGTTGAAACAAGATTCCGTTCGGATGAACTCGAAGCCCTCAGCACGAATAATAAGGATCCGCTAACCGATCGCCAAAAAACCAAGCCCGAACCCAAAGAAAATCTAGAGAGAATGTCTAGTTTTTTTTTTTGTTAAGAAAAGAAACTAGTTTCAAAATCTATAAATATCTAACCAAGGGCTGATATTTATAGGGTCCACCAAAAATATCTTCTTCTTTTTTTAACCACAACGCCCAACGGTCCTAGAAACCAACCCAACATGCATTTCTAAGCTCGAACATACATAAAACGCATATAAGCATGCTATTATGAAAACAATAAGCAACACGTCGAAACATTGCAAAAATTAGAATGGGTCAGGGTCTCCCTACTCTACACCTCTTAAAGGAATTTCGTCTCCGAAATTCGCCACAAGGTTAAAAGTAAACAACCCCGTCGATCGCAATCAACACAGGCACGACAGGTGGTCAGTCAAACCATCCCTAGGATAAGGTCAAACGCGGTCATGAGGAAACCAAACGCTAATCAGTGGCTAACTACCTCAAAGACATAGGATTTACAAACTCGCCCCAATATCACATTCTCACCAACCGAGGTCTCAACACACAACGCACTACCCACGGGGTCCATCTCCAACTCCATAGCTGATGAAATGAAGACACAATGCTCTTGTGTCGATAAGAATACTGGCTCAAGATCTGTACACTAAGAAAGTACATCTGTTCACTAAAGCAGCTACATCATCAAACACGACTGGCACCTTTGAAGAACTGGGATTTATAAGGGCATACACTCGGTCCTATCTGCTCACCATAATCCTGAACTGTCGGCTGTCGTACTGACTGGACTGAGGTACCCCCATCTGTAACCCTAGAAGTTTGAACTGCTGGTTGCTGCTGCCGATAAACTTGTCGATCCTGCGCGGGTGGAACAACTGGTGCACCTACCGTGCTCGGTACACTGCCTCCTTGAGGACAGTTCTTGTAAATAGGCCCTGGCTGACCACACCCAAAACAAACTGGCGGCTCCCTCCCCTGCGACTGAACTGGTACTAGACCCTGGGACTGCTTCGGCTGTGAGCAATTCGTCACACGATGCCCAGGCTGCCTACACCGATAACAGACCAACTCCCTTTGCTCTGGCCTCCTAGATGAAACCACTGATGGTGCTGGTACTAAAAGCTGTTGTCAGGATCCAGATGGATGAGAACTAGGGCCAAAAAACCTCTGCCGCTTATTGTAGCGTTCACCCGACTGTGCCTCTGCTCCACTCTGTTGTGGCCTGACTTCTCTAGGTCCACGAGTCTCACTCAGAGTGTTCTTGATCACTTTTGCTGACTCTACGAACTCTGTAAAAACACGCAACCTCAATCTTGCCACTCGCTCCCTGATCGCAGGCCTCAAACCCCTTTCAAACTTTCTCGAATGTAGCTCGTCTGTAACCACCAATTCTGGTGCAAAACGGGATAGGCTAGTAAATCTGGCTTCATACCGCATAATACTCATCGCCCCCTGAGTGAGAGCATAGAACTCCTCTCTGTATAGATCCCTGGACGAAGCAGGAAAGTACTTCTTCAGAAAAACCCTCGTAAAAGCTGCCCACGTGCCCTCCACAATATTTTTTGCATATTTTCACCACTCATGAGCGTTACCCCTTAGCTGAAAAGCGGCAAAAGAAACCTTCAAATCTTCCTCAACTATCTGCAACGTGTCCAGAATTCAGGTCACAAGCTCCAACCACTCTGTAGCTACCGTGGGATCAGGATCCCCAGCAAAGGTAGGAGGGTCAAGACACCGAAACTCTCGCATCGCAACCGTCGCCCTTGGCTCAGGCTCTCTCTCTCCCCCTAGCAGTCTCAGCTAGCTAACAGATGGAGCCTACCATCTCACGCAGCAACTCTA
>JAULJZ010218183.1:0-17988 GCA_032270985.1 Heliamphora pulchella | reverse complement strand
GGGTAAAAGTATCAAATCACTACGATCCGACCGCGGTGGAAAATACCTCTTTGGAGAGTTTAAGGACTACTTATCATGAGAGGAGGTTACATCCCAGTTGACTGTACCTGGCACTCCGCAGCAGAATGGTGTAGCAGAAAGAAAGAATATGACTCTTATAGAGATGGTAAGGTCCATGATGTGTTATTCAGATTTATCCGATTCGTTTTGGGGACTCGCTTTAGAGACAGTGGCTTAAATTTTGAACTTGGTACCTTCTAAGTTAGTACCTTCTACTCTCATAGAATTGTGGATCGGACATAAGCTTAGTCTGAAACACATTCGAATTTGGGGGTGTTCAGCACATGTATTGAAAGAAAACGCGGGTAAGTTAGAACCAAGGACAAAAGTCTGTTTCTTTGTGGAGTCTCCCAAGGGGAGGAAGGGTAGTCTATTTTATAATACTAAGGATCAGAAGGTCATTGTTAGCACCAATGCTCGATTCTTGAAAGAGGATTATATTATGGATCATAGAACTAATAGCAAAATTATTCTGAAAGAATTGAGAAAAAATACCAGTAGAATGGAAAAATAAGTCACTGATATTCCATTATCTTGTTGTAGTGGGAGGATAATCAGGACAAGTACAAATCAAGAACATGGTGCTAATGCACAGGGTTCTGATTTTCCACAGCGTGTTACTGCTAGTACACAGACACATGTAGTGTCTTGTCGTAGTGGGAGGGTTGTTCATCAACCTGACCTGTATATGTTCTTGGGAGAGTATTTTAATAGGATCCTGCTAAAACTAAATACTGAGCCCTATAACTACAATGAAGCACTTCAAGATAAAGATATTTGGTAAAGAGTTATGAATTCAGAGATAGAATATATGTATTCTAATAAGGTTTGAGAACTTGTAGAACCACCTGAAGGGATAAAACTCATTGGATATAAGTGGATCTACAAGAGAAAGAGAGGGGCAAACGAGAAGGTTAAAACCTTCAAAGCTAGGCTTATTGCCAAATGGTACACTTAGAAAGAAGGGATCGATTATGAGAAAACTTTTTCGCCGATAGTTATGCTTAAGTCTATCCGGATTCTCTTATCCATTGCCACACATTTCGATTACGAAATCTGACAAATGGATGTCAAGACAGCTTTCCTTAATAGAAGTATTGATGAGTGTTTCTATATGATACAACTAGATGGATTCATTGCAAAAGGCCAGAAGCACATGTTGTGTAAGCTTAAGAGATCCATTTATGGACCTAAGTAGGCATTGAGGTCTTAGAACACTCAATTTGATCAAGCCATTAAGTCTTACACTTTTGATTAAAGTTCGGATGAGTCCTGTGTGTACAAGAAACGTGACGGAAGCGTGGTGATCTTCTTAGTACTTTATGTAGACGATATCTTGCTCATCGAAAATGAAGTGGGTGCATTATCTATGGCTAAAGTATGGTTATATGGGTAGTTTGATATGAAGATCTTGGGAGAAGCTAGTCACATCCTTGGGATCAAGCTTGTGCGAGATCGAAAATAAAGGGTGTTGGGCTTATTACAAGCGAAGTATATCGATGATATCCTTACTCGTTTTAGCATGTAAGATTCTAAAAAAGAGTTTCTCCATTTCAGGCATGAAATCACTCTATCCAAGGATCAGTATCCTAAGACACCTGATGAGATAGAGAAGATGAAAGACTTGGGAGAAGCTAGTCAAATCCTTGGGATCAAGCTTGTGCGAGCTCAAAAACAAAGGGTGTTGGGCTTATCACAACCAAAGTATATCGATGATATCCTTACTCGTTTTAGTATGCAGGATTCCAAGAAAGGATTTCTCCCTTTTAGGCATGGAATCACTTTATTCAAGGATCAATATCTTAAGACACCTGATGAGATAGAGAAAATGAAGGTGGTTCCTTATGTTTCGGTAGTAGGAAGCCTCATGTATACTATGATCTGCACTAGACCCGACATCTGTTTTGTCGTTAGTATGGTTAGCAGATATCTATCTAACCTAGGGTAAGAGCATTGGACAACGGTAAAGAATATAATCATGTACCTAAAAAGGACTGAGGATTATATGTTAGTTTACCAGGCAGATAGTTTAGTACCTTTGGAATACACAGACTCAGATTTTCAGTGAGATATAGAGCTTACATTAAGAGACAATCTTGCAGATCCTTTACAAAGAGTTTACCGGCTAAGACTTTTGATAGTCATGTAGAGGGCATGAGTGTTAAATGTATGGCGGTATGGTTTTGAGTATAAGTGGGAGATTGTTAGAGTTAGTATACTGAAAATCATATTTTTAGTATTTAATTTTAATAATTTTTTTTATTTTATGAGAATTTTTATGAGTAATGTATGTATATCATTTCTTTGTTATGCATGGATACCCAATATTCTGTATAGTATTTAATCTGGTGTGTAGAGTACGGCTTGCATACAAAAGATCAGATTTTAGGTTCTTGCAAAATATAAATTTTATGTTCACAGTTTAGATGGAAATGGGCATACCATCGGTACGACGGTAGCACAGACTTTTATAGGTCTGTCTTGGTTACGGGGAGCAAATAATAGCGTCGTCTATTATTTTGACTTTCTGTGTTAGTACACTTTGTGCGTATTGAACAGAATATTTGGGGTAATTAATTTTATACTGACTATATAAATTAATTCACACCCCAAGATTATTATGAATAGTGCTTATCCTTTTAATCATGAAATAATTATTAATTTGCATATATTTAATATTCGTTATTTTGATTTATTAGAGGGTGCAGTCTTATATGGGTTTATATTCCCGGTGAGTTAAATAGAGGTATTATTTATATGACAAATATTAATTATTGATGGAATTCACGTTTCGAAATATCGAGTTTGTCGATACCCCCTTAAGGAAGCTTATAAGTTTTGACCGGACCAAACCCTGCAGATGGATTTGATTATCTGACAGTCAAATACGTTTAGCGAAAAGGCTTAAGGAATACCAAGATACCGATTAAATTAAATTATCTGTAATTAAATTTAATTGGGGGATATCAAGAATCTTAACGTGAGAAGAAATGGTAAACATTTAATAACAGGAGTTCAATATAAGATGGTCTTGAGATTATGGGTTAGAGTGCAATTATGGTTCTTTAGTGGTGTGAACTGTAATTCAGTATTTTATAGAAATTGCAGAATCCGCTGCTAAGTTTTCATAATTGCAAATACCGCTATGAGATTTGCTTAATTGTGGAAACTGTTGATGGGTGTCTGTGTTACACTGAAAGTCTTACTCATAATTATTTCACAGGTCCCTGCTGTAGCCCTATAAATATGCAGGTAGGCAGAACGAATTTCATAACGTATCTTCTAAGACTAAAGCTGTCCAAATTTTGCCAGTACACATTCTTGATAGATTGTAGCCCACCCTACATTCAAGAATCGCATAAGAGAATACAGTGAAAGATTTGACAGGAGTTTCAACTCGGATTCAAAGCGTAGTTGAAGATTCAACCGGTAAAACAATATTTTTCTAAATTAAAAGTTTTATTTAGAGCTCATTTTGGCGTTTGCCTGTCTAGTTAATTTTTTTCGTAAATCGTTTGCAAAAACAAAGATCTTGGTAGTCTTACCTTCAACAACTAACTCTGATATAAGTCGACACCAAGCTCCCTGCTGGAAAACTGAAGTAATGCATGGGTCGACACCAAAAGTTTCATGAGTAGACACCACTGTATGGGTGACGAAAATGCAGAAATAAGGTCGATACCAACGAAACACTGAGTTAACTCGTTTGCCCAAGAACTAAGGCCAAGACCAGATTGGGTCGACACCAAAGGATTTTGTGTCGATACCTACGAAGGATTTTAAAATATGTGTCGGTTCTAATGGTAACTTTTTCAGAGTATTTATTACCTCCACCAACCCAGCATTATTGAGCTTTCAGATATTCAAATTTTTAGACACTATTCTATTGATTGCATTGAAAGCTCAAACTATTCATTAAAGCATTTACTGTTATTTACTCCTCCAACCAAACATTCTCACTCCCTTGCTCATTTACTTCTAATCATTGTAAGGAGTGATTGTGAGTTTTTACTCAATCACATTTATTGTAAAAGAGGATGAGTCACCCTCGTCATCCTTTAAGAGAGTGTGAGAACTTCTTAAAGAAGAGGTTAAGAGAATTGAGAAAAATAGGGAATTGTTTGTAAAATTTTTTTCAAGCTGTAAAAGCATTTGAATGCGCCTATGAAGCATTTGATTATAGTGCAAATTCTTAAGGGGAGTGGATGTAGACTTGGAAGAAGCTAAACCATTATAAATCTCGATGTCTGATTCCAATCTTTCTCCTCAACCTCTTTAATTTCTTTGTTGATATTTTATTTGCTATATTTGTTTGTGAAATTAAAAAATTTCAAAAAAGTTTTTAAAATTGTTATTATTATTTTAAAATCTAATTCACCCTACTATTGGATTGTTTATGACTAACATTAAAGTAAATTGTAACGATTCGCTACGTGTTTATTTTTATTTTTTTATATTTTCGGTAAGAGAAGGGAAGAAATTAAATTTGGGCACGGGTGCCATAAAATTTTTGCTTAATTAACGACTGAATTAATATATGTGAAAGTGAAATTGAGATAAATGGTGATGGATGATATTGATACGGGTGTGATAATGGAAAGATTCAAGTATTAAAATGGGAGCAAAGTTGGGAATTTGAATTGAATTTTAAGAAAATTTGCAGAATTCAGATTTAGGGATCACTGCTCGAGCGGGCTATCGTGGAAAGTTTAGAATAGTCTCCAACTATGGAGATATTTTGGGAGATTATGTATATGTGTACATATGTGTCATGTGAGAGAGAAAACCACCCTCATCTCTTCTCCACCTTTTCTCTTCTTCTTCTTCCATTCTAGAGAGAGAGAGAGAGACGCACACTCCACATGAAAAACCCTAGCCCTCTCCCATGGAAATCGAAGATTTGAAACAAGATTGGGAGTAAGCAAGAGTGGAATTCAAGCTTTGGAGCAAAGAGATGGGAGATGGAGCATCAAGAAAGCAAGATCTACCAACATCCAAACCCTAGAAGGGAGAACTTGGAGGAATCTCAAGCCTTTGGACGATTTGAGGTAGGATCTAGATTCTCTTGTATGTGTGTGTTAATTTGAGTTGATAATTTGTTATATGAGTAAAATATTGTAGGTTTCATGCATGATTTGAAGGGTTGATAGAGTAATGTGTGGGTTGGGTTGGGTTTGCATAAAGAATTGATTTTTTTGGAAAAGATTAATCATGATCTGTTCAAATTTGTTGTATAAAAAGGGTTTTTAAGACTTGAATCCAATGATTTTGGGGTGGAACTTGAGATTTGAGACATATTTGATGAATATTTAAGGGTTTTGAAGTTGGAAGCTCCAATAAGGCAAAATTTGGGTTTTTCTCGGACACCAGCGCGCTTGACCGGAGCCCTGCCCGCTTGAGCGACCAACTGGCAGAGAGTTGGGCGCTCGAGCGCCCGACATCCACTCAAGCGAACTAACTGCACAGGGTCAACTTGTTTTGATCATATCTCCCTCATCCGGACTCTGAATGGGGTCATTTTTGTGCTCAAATCGAAGCCCCGGAAGTCCTCTTTCCAACAAGATTACTCTCACAATAAAATTAGTTTTGTAGAAAAAGTTATGATTAAAATAGTGAGAGTATGTTAAATTTTCTTAACCGTTTTCACCCATTTTTGGCCGAATGTCTTCAAAATAATTATTTTCATTAATATTGGACCCTTTTCATCAACTTTGGTATCCTTGGGCTATGGGTTACCTATTTCAATATACATAGGTTGAGATGCGTGTATTGCACCGATTGGTTCGGTTTCGCAAAAAAGTGGGTTTTAAATAAACAACCAAGGTTTTTTAAGAACAAGAATGGGTATCTGAATATGGTGATATGATATAGCCATCTTCTACCATTGCTAAGTTTTCTAAAGAGAAACATGAGTTTTGAACATATACGTACCTACCTATAATGGGTGCATTCCATTTTGTGCAAATAGCATGATCATGTTTGAGTTAATTATGTGTTGACATTCTGTGTGGTTGATAACAAAAATTTGAATTGAGAACTTTAAATAAAATCTATAAATTCACGGATGTGTAAGATGATGAAAGAAGTTTGAGAGTTGTGATAATCTATCGTATTTACATTCCACGAGTTAGTATGGCATATGATTATGCCGGGTGTTAAATTTGGGATTTTTAATATAAAATCAGAAAACACGTGTGTGTGATATGGGTTTGGTGAGAGGAACCATTTGGGTTGGATTCGCGTGCGCGTGAAATAGGTTGGGTGAGAGGAATCCTTGGGGTTGGACTCGCGCGTGTGTATTGTGATTTGAAATATCAAAATGGGTCAATTTGAGATCCAAGGGATCGTTTAAGGTTAGGCACGAGTTGCTCCAAGGTGAAAGATCAAAAAACTGCACAGATTGGGTTCTCTGCCTGTCGGCTAGTGAACCGAGAAAGGACGTTATTGGGTTATCTGCCCACCAACTTGTAAACCGGGAAGAGACGTTAGTCGTGTCGGGGTATAGAATGTCTCGTTACTCCATGGGGCCTGTGTGGTCGGGTTGGTTGTTATGTTACGTGGGTCTATACGCTCGTCCGGCGTCGGCACCTATGTTTGTTAACCACGAGTTGGTGAAATACAAGAAATGTCAACTGAGTGTGTCTAGGTGTGTGTTAAAACTTATTGGGTTGGTAAAACCTTAACTTAGAAATATAATAGAGAGGTGATTGGTATTGGGATAATTGAAAAGGGTAAGATGTGTTGGGTTTATGGTGAATAGAAAGTGTGTTGGACAAATTGAAAAGGGTGAAATGGTTAATCTAATGGAAACTAAAAAATATGTTGTAATCCTCTTATACAAAACTCGATTATGCATTGTGAAGTTATCTTAGAACAAATGATAAGATTTTGATTAAAGTCTTGTATGCACCCATCACACCTCACAAATCATGCATCACATTTGAGTTAATCTTACCCTACGAGCTTCGGCTCATGTACGTTTATAAAACCATTTCAGGTTTCAAGGACCAGGAGTGATACTAGGGCCAAGATTGTATTATGGGGAAGGCTAGAAGTTGGAAGAGTAATTTTATATCTCTTGTATTTGTATCATGTTTGTATGTAAATTTGAGCGGATGAGTATAATAATATTATGGTTGTAATTAAATCCTTGGAGAATCTCAGGCTTTTATTTGAAATTGGTGGATATGTATGAGAATTTAATTGTTTAAAGAAGATTTTTGTTACATATGTTTCGAACTCAAACCTTTAGTGATAGAGATTTATTGTTAATGACCATTGTATGCCGGACGGTTGAGTTGATTCATAGGTTCCTCGGGGTTAAAGTGTTACAAATGGTATCAGAGCTCAGGGTACGAATACCTAGGAGCTGTGGGAATAACGATGATCTATAGGTGTGACTTATTTGATGAGATTAGGAACCACTACACGGCATGAATTGTGTGCTTGCATGGGTTTGTGATTGAATTGTCTTGCACGTGTTATATGTTTATATGAGCATGGAGGGTTAAGTCGTGGGGTGATGTGGCATGCCATATGGCGTCCGATCAACTACTTTGGGGTTCGAAGTAGAAAAGCGTTTGGCTGATATTCTTTCTATGAGAAATTTGAATTAGTTTCTCAGATTGTCGCGTTGCTCTGAGGCTTTTCCTCGGTATATGAATATGTATTGATGTGATGTGACTAGGAGGTGAGCAGTGTGTAGCTTGGCTTTAAAAGGTTACGTTGAGTTTAACTTAATTCGGTGTTGTGATATTCTTGTTATAGGAGTTATACCCCTGGGGTTAGGACGAGTTGTGGTCCATATGGTGGTGTGGGTTGTGGAAGTACGACCCGGTGGTTAATAATTATGGTAGGTGTAAGCTCGTGAGACAAGCATCGATTGTTTGGAGTGTGTTATACGCATGTGAGTTGGGGGTGACCATAATTAGTTGCCCGTTATGTGTTGGGCCATCAGTAGTTTGATGGATAAATATGGTAAAGTGTTTAAAGCCTCTTAGAGGTTGTTTGTTGTGGTTGGGTATGAGGTATTACCTTGGGCACGTTGAGGATTATGTACGTCATGAGTCGTGCTATATCTTGAGCCGTGCTATATCATGTGCCGTGTACCCCGAGATTGGGTATGGACGGGAGCATAGTGGATGGGAACATAATGGACGGGAGCATAATAATCTCTGGTGTAGTGTATGTTAGAAAGTCTGTGCTTGGGCACGTGTTTGGGAATGTCCCTTACCCTGAGGAGTGCTGTTGGTGACCACAGTGGTATCTTATGATTTTGAAGGTTAGATTGATAACCCTTATGTTTTCTTCCTAGCGTGATGCTAAGTCATGTTTTTTGATAAAAGTTGAAAGCGTATGAGGAAACAATATGTGGACTAAAGATGTTATCAATGAGTTGGTTATCGAGTGATGTGCGTATATGTAAGATGAGATGTATATCGATGATAGTTGTAATGTGGTGAATAAAGATTCGAAGTCATTTGAAAAGTTTCACGAAGAAGAGTTTTGTGACTTGGGTCGTCGCTCTCAAGAGTAAAAGATTATGTGGAATACATAGTGTTTGGTAAGAATGTGAGTGTGTGACGTTCGTGGGGCTTGTGATAGATGTTGTTGGTGTAGTTGATTTGGTCATCTTAGGATGATGTATTGGTATGAGAAGATCCCATGAGAGGATGATGTTAGTTGTGTGTGATCCGGCGTAAGATCTAAAGATGGTGATGCTGTTTTACCCTTAGGGTTGAGTAATAGGGTGGTGCCGTTCGATCTGAAGTCGGTAGGCGAGGTTTGTTTTGTTTATATTTTATGTAGTCGCTTTTACGTTCAGATAGATGTGTGCTGGTGGTATTCATGTAGTGACATAAGAGATGAAGTGTTTTGTGATTTCTGGTGGTATCGTAGCCGCGAGCTAAAGACTGTGGCATGGGTTTTGTCTACTCGTTTAATTGTTACTACTAATAGGAAATCGAGTTGATGTGCTGTAACCCTGTGAGGAGATGCCCTAAAGTGATGCGAATATATGTGGTGTTATACTTTGGTGGATAATCGGTGAGGGGCTTACTGACGCGTGTGATGCATCATTGGGATGTAAAGGAGTGGGTGATAGTTAATGTGCTTGGGTAGAGATCTAAGTGTGAAGACCTAATGCGATGAATGATATACTCATTGTGAATAGTAGTCAATAATGTTTGTCTAATGATGTCCGATGTCTTTCCGAAGACTGGTAATTAACCTTCTTTCAAACTGAGTGTGTAATGGTGGCCCTACGAAGTAGTGACGTGGAGCGAGAGCCTAGAGCCGACTCATGGTTTTCCTAGCGGGATAGACGTATTAGGGTTGGTTGACTAGTGTAATTGTTTATCCTTGATGAGAGTAAAACATTGGGATCATAAGGGTGCAGATTCATTTGCTCATGGTTTCTTGAAGAGACCGTTTGAACCCGACCGTATGGGTAATGTTTTTGGAGATGTAGTTTGGTGTGTATGAAATGCTGGTAGCTTTAGTTCAAGTCAGGTGAAGTCCCTAAGGGAGTTCAGGGGGTTTAAGGCCGATATGAGTATAATATGAATGAGGTTTAAGAGTTGAGAGTTTAGTGTAGCGAATGATCTGGGTATCATGGTTGGGGTCGACAGTAGCTGTGTAGCCATGGGTGATGCAACCCCAAGGTGAGATTTATAAGGTTCTTTGGAAGCTAAATATCGATGGGAGTCCTAGAGGATTTGTGTTCGTGTTGTGATCCGTGAGTGTATACCTTAGAAAATGGATACTGTCGAAATTGGGTGATTACAGGGGTGAGTTCCTTATGGGTTTTCTGGTTGGAGTCTGTTCACTCAACCGTGTGAATGTAAGTGGGTAGAGTTGTGTTCCCTTGGAGATTGGGTTGGTAGACTAGGAATGTTTGTCCCTGTTGACGAGAAAGTTCGTGTCGAGGCATAAAATCTTTTCGTACTGCTTAACCGAGAATCGTTAGCCATGGCGTGCAGCTTGTTCTGGGTTGATGATTGCATCTCTAGTTCTTGGTAGAATGGGAATTTTGTTGGAACCTTGTTGCTGGAATATTCACGTGGTGGGTTTGATAGGCTATTCTGAGTCTGGAATTGTGTTATGTTTGGAAGCTTTAGATTATACTGAATTCTTAAAGTGCGAAGAGTGGATCGACCGTTTGAAGGGACGATGCGAATGTATATAGTTTTAGTCTGTATAAGTAAGTGATTATCGGTGAAGCATTTAATTTATGAGGTGTGCATAATCTTAGTGACTCATGGAGTTCAGGTAGCTGCGTTAATGTTGATGGCTGAAGGACTCAAGTAATGCCATACAAGTAGTGATGTGGTTTTAAGTTTGTGGTAGTTGGTTGGCCATAAGGGCATGGGTGATTTTTGGGGTAACACGTGTAACCCTTGTGAACAATGTCCGAGTTTGGCAACATGTGTTTGGGTTGGAGAAGTAATCCTCGGTATGCTTTGGAGTACACCAATGAGTTAGACCATAATACGACGAAGTCGAGAGGATCCTAGCAGTGGTGAGACCTGTGATGCACAATGCTATGGTTGAAAAGGTTTATCCTTCGGGAACGTGTATGTGACGTGAGATGGTGATCAATGAAGGAGTGGTTGACTCCCGTTCCAACATTAATTTTGGATAAGAATTGACATTGAGATTAAAGGAAACCTTTGTGTGAAATGAGATGAATTTCGAGGACGAAATTCCTAAAAGGGGGAGAGATTGTAACGACTCACTACGTGTTTATTTTTATTCTTTTATATTTTCGGTAAGAGAAGGGAAGAAATTAAATTTGGGCGTGGGTGCCATAAAATTTTTGCTTAATTAACGATTAAATTAATATATGTGAAAGTGAAATTGAGATACATGGTGATGGATGATACTGATACGGGTGTGATAATGGAAAGATTCAAGTATTAAAATGGGAGCAAAGTTGGGAATTTGAATTGAATTTTAAGAAAATTTGCAAAATTCAGATTCAGGGATCACCGCTCGAGCGGTGGGGGTCCGCTCGAGCGAGCTATCGTGGAAAGTTTAGAATAGTCTCGAACTATGGAGATATTTTGGGAAATTATATATATGTGTACATATGTGTCACGTGAGAGAGAAAACCACCATCATCTCTTCTCCACCTTTCCTCTTCTTCTTCTTCCGTTCTAGAGAGAGAGAGACCCACACTCCACATGAAAAACCCTAGCCCTCTCCCATGGAAATCGAAGATTTGAAACAAAATTGGGAGTAAGCAAGAGTGAAAATCAAGCTTTGGAGCAAGGAGATTGGAGATGGAGCATCAAGAAAGCAAGATCTATCAACATCCAAACCCTAGAAGGGAGAACTTGGAGGAATCTCAAGCCTTTGGATGATTTGAGGTAGGATCTAGATTCTCTCGTATGTGTGTGTTGATTTGAGTTGATAATTTAATATATGAGTAAAATATAGTAGGTTTCATGCATGATTTGAAGGGTTGATAGAGTAGTGTGTGGGTTGGGTTGGGTTGGGTTGGGTTGGGTTGGGTTTGCATAAAGAATTGAGTTTTTGGAAAAAGATTAATCATGATTTGTTCAAATTTGTTGTATAAAAAGGGTTTATGAGGCTTGAATGCAATGATTTTGGGATGGAACTTGAGATTTGAGACATATTTGATGAATATTTAAGGGTTTTGAAGTTGGAAGCTCAAACAAAGGAAAATCTGAATTTTTCTCGGACACCAGTGCGCTCGAGCGGAGCCCTGTCTGCTCGAGCGACCAACTGGCAGTGAGTTGGGGGATCGAGCGCCCGACATCCGCTCGAGCAGACTGACTGCACAAGGTCAACTTGTTTTGATCATATCTCCCTCATCCGGACTCCGAATGGGGTTTCTTTTGTGCTCAAACGGAAGCCCCGGAAGTCCTCTTTTCAACAAGATTACCCTCACAATAAAATTATTTTTGTAGAAAAAGTTATGATTAAAATAGTGAGGGTATGTCAAATTTTATTAACCATTTTCACCCATTTTTGGCCGAATGTCTTGAAAATAATTATTTTAATCAATATTGGACCCTTTTCATCAACTTTCTTATCCTTGGGCTATGGGTTACCTATTTCAATATACATAGGTTGAGATGCATGTATTGCACCGATTAGTTCGATTTTGCAAAAAAGTGGGTTTTTAACATATAACTAAGGTTTTTTAAGAACAAGAACGGGTATCTGAATATGGTGATATGATATAGCCATCTTCTACCATTACTAAGTTTTCTAAAGAGAAACCTGAGTTTTGAACATATACGTACCTACCTATAATGGGTGCATTTCATTTTGTGCAAATAACATGATCATGTTTGAGTTAATTATGCGTTGACATTCTATGTGGTTGATAACGAAAATTTGAATTGAGAACTTTAAATAAAATCAATAAATTCAAGGATGTGTAAGCTGATGAAAGAAGTTTGAGAGTTGCGATAATCTATTGTATTTACATTCCACGAGTTAGTGTGGTATATGATTATGTCGGGTGTTAAATTTGGGATTTTTAATATAAAATTGAAAAACACGTGTGTGATATGGGTTTGGCGAGAGGAACCATTTGGATTGGACTCGCGTGCGTGTGATATGGGTTGGGCGAGAGGAACCCTTGGGGTTGGACTCGTGCATGTGTATTGTGATTTGAAATATCAAAAAGGGCCGATTTGAGATCCAAGGGATCGTTTAAGGTTGGGCACGAGTTGCTCTACGGTGAAAGACCGAAAAACTACGTAGATTGGGTTCTCTGCCCACCGGCTAGTGAACCGGGAAAGGACGTTATTGGGTTATCTACCCACCGATTGGTAAACCGGGAAGAGACGTTAGTCGTGTCAGGGTATAGAATGTCTCGTTACTCCATGGGGCCGGTGTGGTTGGGTTGGTTGTAACATTACGTGGGTCTATATGCTCGTCCGGCGTCGGTACCTATGTTTGTGAGCCACGAGTTGGTGAAATACAAGAAATATCAACTGAGTGTGTGTAGGTGTGTGTTATAACTTATTGGGTTGGTAAAACCTTAACTTGGAAATATAATAAAAAGGTGAATGGTATTGGGATAATTGAAAAGGGTAAGATGTGTTTGGTATATGGTGAATAGAAAATGTGTTGGACAAATTGAAAGGGTGAAATGGTTAATCTAATGGAAACTAAGAAATATGTAGTAATCCTCTTATACAAAAATCAGTTATGTATTGTGAAGTTATCTTAGAACAAATGATAAGATTTTGATTAAACTCTTGTATGCACCCATCATACCTCACAAATCATGCATCACATTTGAGTCAATCTTATCCTACGAGCTTCGGCTCACGTACGTTTACAAAACCATTTCAGGTTTCAAGGACCAGGAGCGATACCAGGGCCAAGATTGTATTATGGGAGTAATTTTATATCTCTTGTATTTGTATCATGTTTGTATGAAAATTTGAGCGGATGAGTATAATAATATTATGGTTGTAATTAAATCCTTGGAGAATCTCAGGCTTTTATTTGAAATTGGTGGATATGTATGAGAATTTAGTTGTTTAAAGAAGATTTTTGTTATATATGTTTCGAACTCAAACCTTTAGTGACAGAGATTTATTGTTAATGACCGTTGTATGCCGGACGGTTGAGTTGATTCATAGGTTCCTCGGGGTTAAAGTGTTACATAAACTACGATCTATAACTAAATCAATATACAAAAAATTATGTCAACTTCTTTTTGGTCTTCATAATGTCTTCTCACCCAATTTAGAGAGAAAAAAAAAAAAGAAAAAAGACCTTGTGGCCTAATGCATGAATTCTTTTTAAATATGTGATATTAAAAAGTTCAAATTGTTTGTAAAAGATAAAGAGGTGCGAGATTAAGGAGCTAATTTAAACGGATCTTAATTTGTGATTCTACATTAAAAGAGATGTTATGTCGTGGTTTAAAACAGAAGGTTTCAAATACAAAAAAGTAGATAAATGATGGTTGTTTATAAATGTGATTCTCATTAAATAAAAAAGATGGTTCTAAATATTTAACTTAATTTTTTGTTACATTTAATCTCTTTCTCAACTACAGTGACATGTTAGAAAGTCGATGACTTTTAAAGAGAAGTAAATATAAAATAACCAAGGATAGTTTTCGTATTCTAATTAAATTATCCTCGTTGCTTCACTACATTTCTGTCGTAGACACCCCAATTTGACCTCGCCTAATCTTAGGTTGATCCAGGAGAATTCGATGATGAAAACAATTGGAATGGTGCTTCTGTACGATCCTCGAGAAATGATCTAAGCTTGGTATTTGAACCCAATGATCAAAACATTCAAACTAATGAAATCATCATAAACAACCATATTCATTGTGGCGACCGCCAATAGAACCTCTTGGAAGTTTCACCTTTTTGTGGCGACTGACATGCTCATTGTGGCGACCGCCTGTAGAATCTCTTGAAAACCCTAGCCTAAGGCAACGATTGCCACTGTTAACCTTGGCGACCACCATATCCATTATGGAGACCGCCAATAGAAACCCTTGGAAGCTTCTTTTGTTGTGGCAACCGCATACTCTAAACCCAGTGACCGCCAACTCCAAATGGCTTGACGTGTCCCAAAACG
The DNA here is from genome assembly GCA_032270985.1 of Heliamphora pulchella. Classification (NCBI taxonomy): domain Eukaryota; kingdom Viridiplantae; phylum Streptophyta; class Magnoliopsida; order Ericales; family Sarraceniaceae; genus Heliamphora; species Heliamphora pulchella. Next base: position 3,339 of record JAULJZ010218183.1, on the reverse strand, counting down.
TGTCAGCTTCTTATTGGTTGAAGAATTATATAACAACCGCACCCTTGGTACATTTTCAAGACAAAATTCTAGAGAGAGATGCTCTATCAAGTCATTAAGCAATTCCGAGCCTCGACGTCGAAACCTTGCTGAAGTACCGAGTGCCGAACCCCTGATACCGAGATTCTAAAACCCTAACTTGGATTGGATCATCGCTTGAGGATTGGATTGTTTATCACCATTTCCCAACTCGAGGATTCACTAGCAATCTAGATATTTTGTTTGGATCTTCGGTCTTTCTAACTTCATTTCCTACCTCTTTGGAGTGACCGGGTTAATATGATTGTTCATCTTACATACATTCCTACATAGCTTATATAGTTGTTTTAATCTTTTGGCTTATAATGAATGTATTTAATAGCTATATTCATGTTATAATGTAAGTCTTGGCTTGTTTAGTTTATTTGCTTACTTGCATTAAATTTGTTAAATCATCAAAATAGTGCTAACATGATTTGATAATACGACTAATGGTGTCATTATTGTCATGATCCAAGCACTTATATACATATGGTTGTAATTGTCAATATCAAACTCGTATTTTATTTTTCTTTTAATGTTGATTTCATTTTTCCTTTGCTAGTAATTTTTTTTCTTTTCCTTTTCTTTTCTTCTTCTTTTAATGTTATCTTTATTTTCGTTTACTAGTATTCCATTTTTTTTCGTTTTAATGTTAGCTTAATGTTTCTTTTGTAATATTTCTTTTATTTTTCTTTTCTTTTTGCTAACTTCAAAACTCACCAAATCTTTAATATTAGTTTTTCTTTAGTAAGTATTCCTTTTATTTTTCTTTTCTTTCATTTTATTTGACACTAAAATCCATAAAATCTTTTTGTCTTAAATTTAATTTCCTTTTCAATGATATCTCTTTTATTTTATTTCATTTTATTTTGTTTTGTTTTTAGTTAATGACTAACTTGATAGTTATCATTTAGAAAGCATGCCTTAATTATCTTAGTTTAAAATCATATTAGTATACTTTTAGGCTATTTGATAAAATGCATGTTTAGTATGATTAGTTTTCAAGTATGCTTTAATTTAGGTTATTTTAGTTGCTTGATAATATTGTCAGCAAATTCATGTTTATTTTTAGTATAGTTTATATTTAGACTTTTTAGTATATCTTTGTTATTTTTATTTGAATCATGTTAATTTAGATTATTTTGATAACATTGCATGCGGATTTGCTATATGTATCATTTAGTTAGAAATTACATGCCGTAGAACTTATAATTTTATTTTATTATTTGCTTTGATTTGGTGTTCTATATACATATGCTATGTATTTTGCTTATTTGATTTTGGATGTTCTCTCTTTACCTCTATTTTTTTATATTTGCATGCATTTGGGAAATCTTATTAAGAACCAATGATGATTAGTAGAGGTCAACCTTATGGTTGGGCGAACGGAGTGCCTAATACTTTTCCCGATTCGTACCTTAGCCCCCGAATTCTTGTTCTCTGGTTAAACGTTTTAAAGATCAGTAGTCATTTTTGTTTTTCATAGTTTCTCTCAAAAATCAAGTGGCGACTCTATTTTTAACAAAAAGGAATTTTCAAAATTTAGCTTTCAAGGTATTAAAATATTTTCCAGTATCATTTGAATTTCCATATTTTTGACCTACCAAACAAAAATCCTAAAATCCCGGCGCCACAGTATTTTCTAGCAACTATGCTGGGGATTGGTTTACAAAATCAATTAAGAGAGCTAGACTTAAAAACATCATTAGTTCTTAATAAAATTTTCTCATTTGCATTCTCACATACATGTACATTGCTCTTCACCCCCCTGCTTAGTCGACACGATGCCCCGATCGTTTATCCATTTCGAAGATTGTTGGGAAAGCAGACAAGCCTTACTGACTGCACGCTCTCATAGGTATAGTAAAAAAGTTCAGGTGTACTACTTGACCATGTCTTGCACTAGACCAGGCATGTGAGGTGTATACCCAGCTCTATTCAAAAGGTACCTTAATTATTGACCAAAATCGGCCATTTTTGCATATAGTAACTTAGAACCCTCCATTAGGCGTTGCTAACCCAGTAGGATTATGCATTTTGTTAATTGTATGTTTTCTTTGCGTTTGTTAGGACTGTTTGTTCGGCTTAGGCTTGTTTCTTTTCTGGGTTTGGCCCGAATTTTATGTTATCCCTTGTTGTTGATTGTTGTTCTTCGCCTTATTTGGCTTTTATGCTATTAGTTTCCTTCTCAGGGTCATACCCGTGTTCCGGTTCGAAGCCTTTAGGGTAGCTTTTCTCCCTCTTCTAGGGTTCTTCTTAGGTAATTAGTTTTATACCCCCATTTTTGTTTAGGCTGACTTTCTTCGAACCCTTGTTAGACCCGTATGAGCTAGTGCTTAGAATCTTAGATCAAATCGATCCCTTCAGCCTAGTTTTGTTTTCCTACCGGAGTGTTACCTGTTTTTCCTTAGAATCTTAGATCAAATTGGTCCCTTCGGGCTAGTTTTATTTTTGTACCGGAGTGCTAGCCGTTTCTTCATTTAGTTTCTTCAGATAAACCTTTTCACTAGAATTTGGTTGATCTCTTTCTTAGCCATCATCCTGGTTTTCGGGTGTTCAGTTATTATGTGTAGACACCCCAATTTGACCCCACCCAATCTTAGGTGAATCCGATGATGAAAACACGCGGACCAAGTGCCTTAGTTCAACCCTCGGAAAGTGATCCAAGCTTGGTAATTGGACCCGACCATCAAAAACCATCAGAAGCCTTCAAAACCAATGAAGTTGTACTAAACCATCGATAACTTGCTGCCCAAGTCATTGCTAGAAGTGGCGACTACCATGTTCATTGTGGCGACCGCTAATAGAACCTTGTGGAACCTTTTCCAACATGGCGACCGCCAACTCCAACATGGCGACCGCCAGCTCCTATTGTGGCGGCCACCAACTCCAAATAGCCTGACATGCCTCAAAACGTGGCAACATCTCATTGGTTGAAGAACTCTATCAATACCGTACCTTTGGTACGTTTTCAAGGACAGAAAATTAGAGAGAGGTTTAGTGAGAGAAATTCTGCCGAGACGCCGAGTAATTCCGAGCCCCGACGTCGAAACCTTGCCGAAATTTCGTAAGCCAAGTCTCCGAAGTCTTACAATCGTAGCTTGGATTACTACCCTAGGATTAGATCTTTGAAACACCATTCTCCAATTTGAGGATTCTTTTAGCGATTCGGGTACCTCGTATACATTCTTAAGTTGTTTACGTATTCGTTTTAATTGCTAGATTTCCTTTTAGTAGTGTGCTTAGTTTAAATTACTTTCATAAATTCAATTTTGTGTT
>JAULJZ010218173.1:0-17989 GCA_032270985.1 Heliamphora pulchella | reverse complement strand
TTTTTTTAATTGAACATTCGAAAATGCTCCTACTCCCCTCCTATTCTACTACACTGGTTTCTGGATCCCCCAAGTTAAGCACCATCTTCACATTCCCGTCCAGAATCGGGGTAGATTTCTCTCTCTCTCTCTCTCTCTCTCTCTCTCTAATTGCCGGTTTCTATTTCTTCGTGTTTTACATTGATAGTGGAGGCTGAGAATTTCTCCCCAGCAACAGTCCCTGCGCTTGATCAACTTTACTAAGTGACCAAAAGGTAAAGTCTGTTTTTCAGCTTTTTCATTTATAGTTTTGCTGATTAGTCTTTTACACTCTTGCTTTAGTTCTTGGAAAAATAAGAGAGAAGAAAAATGATTGAATCTGCTTCAAAGGAACCCCATTTCATTTGTTTCATTCTTTCACAGTCTTAGTTTTGATGATCAGGGTTTTCCCTGTTATTGATTTGTTTCAGGTGATTAGGGTTTCCTTGTTTTATGATTTTACTTAGAACCCGCAATTTATCAAAATCTTGTGCAAGAAATGAGAATTCAACCCCCACCTATTTCATCATTGGCGCTTATACATTCAGATAATGTTACACCAGTGTTAATGTCTGAAAGAAAGCTTCAAATAAGTTGATTCAGCAGTGATGTCATTCATCTAAATGGCCGTTGTTAATATAATATGGTTATAAAATCAACTTTATACAATAATTTAAGAGCAAAAGAATTATTAAGAACAACAACAAAAATGAGAGAGTTTATAAAATACAAACAAATATGGCTAGAGAGAAAGAAAAATAGGTTTTTGATAGAAGTGTGCAATATGAAAAAGACAGAAAAGCAAAATTTTAACATAATTATAACCATTAGATAAAAAGATCATAACCCTTCAACATGACACCTAGGACGCATGCCACATCAAGACCATGCGATGTTTCGTAATCTGTAATACTCTTTTAAGCATGGTGATTGTTTGGTGTCAGGTGAAGTAAAATCGAAATGTCAATGGAGCATGAGAAAGATGCCGTTTATGTTGTCAACAAGGGGGATATTATTGGCGTCTACAAAAGTTTGAATGATTGCCAAGCTTTAGTTGGATCCTCAGTAATACTTCATTACCTTCTAGACTGTTATCTAATGTGTCTTTATGTTCCAGTGACTGCTCTTGCTGCATTGCTGAACTGGCAGTTATTAAGTGCGCGCTTAGATTTTATTGGAGCTTTTTTTCTTTTTTGGTATTTGCTTGACTTTTTAATTTTTTTTGTTCAAATTTTTACTTGTCCGGTTCCTCGTGACGAAAGGAATGTAAAAGGTATGCTTGTTCGAGTTGATGTTGAAAAAAGTTAAATACAGCCGAAAAATACTACAAAAGGCCTAAGTGGCTTTTTTGGGGTCTTATCTCAACTTTTCTAAAGTTCTTTTTTTTTTTGGGTCAAAATTTCTCGTGACGAGAGAAATCTAAAAAAGTGTATTCATTTGGGTTGATGTTGAAAAAAGTTCATTAAATACAAAAAAACCGTATAAAAAAAGTTAGACCAAATGCAAGTCCACTTTTCAACAAAACCATTATCTTAACATGGATATTTCTTTTTCTTTACCTTTTGTCTCAATGCTTTTATTTTGTAAAGACACAAGAAAAGGGATCTCCGTTAATGTTCTTATATTGAAGGCCATGGTTCCTATTGGTTTATGAGTTATGACATGACGTTTCTTTGTTTGATTAAATGTCATCTAGCGGAGTAAGTTGTTCACCAAGTCTCCAAGAAGTGTAAATGAGTTAATTGTTATTCTCTTTATTATTTTCTCATTTTGATTATTTGCTCTTATCTTTGTAGGTGTCCAATTCTTCTGTTAGTGTATTTAAAGGTTATTGTTTGCCAAGGGAAGCCGAGGATTTTCTTGTCTCACATGGGCTTAAGAATGCTGCGTATACAATTCGGGCCACTAATGTGCTAGATGATCTTTTTGGTGAACTTAATGTCTGCCCATTTCAGGTTAGATACTTAAGCATCTTATTTGTGTATTACTTCTAGGTCTACACTGGATTTATTTCAGTTAGGTTTCAAGAACCAAAGAAATGAGATGAATGAGAGAAAGAATGGAGACAGAAATCAAGAGGTGGCTAATGAGAGAATACCCAAAAATTAGGGCTCTCTCTAAGCATCTTATTTATATAAACATAGAGAGAAGAGTACATGAATACCCCTGTATGACACTAAGCATGATACTTAGTGCTGTCCCCTCAAATTGGTGTATAGATATTCATTGTGCCCAATTTGCATAAAATAGAATGAAGCACTTTGCTACCGAGTCCCTTAGTGAAGACATCCACTAGTTGATCTTTCAATTTAACAAAAGGCATACAAATTGAACTCTTGTTCATCTTTTCCTTGATGAAATGACTGTTATTCTCAATATGCTTAGTCTTGTGATGCTGAATTATGAGCAATGTTGATAGCAATTTTATTATCACAATATAATCGCATCCAAGCATCACCATACGCATCCAAGTCTCTTAATAAAACTTGAAGCCACATAAGTTCACTAATACCATCGGCCATAGCTCTATATTCAGCTTCTGCATTGGACTGAGCTATTACAACTTGCCTTTTGCTTCTCCAAATAACTAGATTTCTACCCACAAAAGCACAATAACTTGAAGTAGATCGTTTATCATCAACAAATCCAGTCCAAGCCACATCAATGAATGCCTCTAATCTCATGTGACCATGATTTGCAAATAAATTTCCTTTTTCTAGAGCCGACTTAAGGTACCGTAAAAAGAAAAACACTGCATGAAGATGTGTAACATGAGGGTTATATACAAATTGACTATCAATTGCCCAACAAGTCTCCGGTACCTCTCCTTATAAACTTAGTCACGAACACCCCATAAAGCTAGTGCTTGGCCTCAATGGGAGAATTCACTAGTTTGCGACCCATCATTCCAACCTGCTTATGAAGATTCAAAATATATTTCCTTTGAGAAATGAAGATACCTTATCCGATTTAGCAACTTCAATCCCAAGAAAATAACGTAAGGGACCGAGAATAGTAATTTTATCTCACAACTATGTCATCAACATACACAATGAGAATAATAATTTTATCTCTACTGCGCTTAGTGAACATAGTATGATCAGCACAATTTTGCTTGAACTCAAATCTCAACACCGTCTTAAGAAATATGTCAAACCAAACTCTAGGAGACTACTTTAATCCATACATCGGTTTCTTTAAATGACTAGCTTTCCCTTTAATAGAGGGTGATGAGAGTTTAAGGGAATATCCATTTACACCTCCTCTTCAAGATCTGTATGTAAAAAGGCATTCTGCACATCTAGTTGTTATAAGGGCCAATTCAAATTAGCTGTACATGAAAGGAGAACATGAATAAAATCTATCTTGGCCACAGGGGCAAAAGCTTCCGGATACTCTGATAGTCAATGTCATAAGTCTGAATGTGTCCTTTAGTAACTAGTCGTGCCTTGTATCTCTCAACTGGAGTGGCCACTGGAGTCAGGGATGACAATTAGCACGGTGACACATAGGCAACCTGCTCTTTTGAACTTCGAGAATAGGTATTGAGATCAGTCCTATCCAACCTGCCAAATTCCAACTTAGGCTCCTCTCACCATCTCACTTGAGCTCCCCCTCACCAGCCAAATGAGAAGGAAGAAGAGTGGGAGACAAGAAATGTGGCATAGAAAGCCTAGACAACTCATCACCAGGAGTGATCTCCCCCCTAAAGATGGTGAAAAAACACAAAAGTACTTAGATTCGCGAAAAATGACATTCATAGTGACACATACCTTGCGAGAATGAGAATCAAAACAATTATAGCCCTTTTGAGTAGATGAATAACCAAGAAAAAAACACCGAAAAGCCTTGGGATTGAGTTTTCTTTGAGAATGAGAAAGGGTTTGAACAAAGCAAATGCAACCAAAGACCTTGAGAGAAAGAGAAGAAGAACGGAAAGAACATGGAGGAAGAAGCTCTAAAGGACACTTGAACCCAAGAACACTCGAGGGCATGCGGTTAATAAGGTATGCAAAAGTAAGAACAACATCATCCTAAAATTATTTTGGGACGTGTATAGTGAACATAAGAGTACGGGCAATCTTTAAGTGATGGTGATTCTTCTGTATGTCAACCCCATTTTGTTCAAGGGTACCAACACAATTAGTTTGACAAAGAATGTCAATCTCTTCCAAGTAGGCGCAAAACTCTGTCAATCTATTCAGTCCCATTATCACTATGAAGAACTTTGATGTTGGTTGATAATTAATTGATTACCATCACGTGAAAGGCTTTAAAACAAGAGAAAACTTCACTCTTGGTTCGAAGCAAATACACCTAAGTAACACGCTAGTAGCAATTAATAAAGGTAACAAACCAACAATAACCTGATAGAGACACAACACGGGAAAGCCCCCATACATCCGGAACAACCATAAAAGGAGAAGTGCTTATTTTATTAAGAGAAGGATAACAAGAGCATTTATGCTTTGAAAAATCACAAGCATCACAAATAAAACGACTTAGTTAAACTAGATTTTTTCCCCTAAAATACCAAATGACGGATATCCTCAATGACGATGCCACTAACGTAACATATGATGATAAGAACTAGTTACAGCATGAAGCGCATGTCCAGAACATGATGAGAAAGGATTGACAACATCCAACAAATACAGGCCACCATGTGCTCTACCATTGGCAATTATTCTTCCCGTGGCAAAGACATAATATATAGGCAAAAAGGTCACAGAGCAGTTCAAAGAATGGGTAAGGCTACTAACAGAATGTAAATTTGTAGAAAAATTGAGAACATGTAGAATAGAGGAAAGAGATCGATGAAGAGCAACAGATAACCTCGCCCTGATACAGAGGCTAAGGAACCGTCACCTAGTCTAACCTTATCCTTATTGGAACACGGAATGTAAGATGGAAAAGGGCTAGATGGACTAGTCATGAGATCGGTGGCTCCAGATCAATAATCCAAGGAGATGGGAAAAAAAAATTGAATGCACTTGGTGGAACACCTGTGTGAGTAAAGTTAGAAGAAAACATATCAGAAACGACAGGAGAAGTGATATTAAGACAATCTATCAGATGCTTGAGAGTGTGCAACTCCTCCTCGAAAAGAGAACTAGCGTCACTAGAAATACTTGTGGAAGCCTTAGAGACACGTGCATGAAAACGCACAGTACTACCACCACGGTTATCACTACACCCTCGATTAGGACGACCATGCAAATTCTAACAATGCTCCTTATTATGTCTGTGTTTCCCACAATGATTGCCGTGTAAGATGCCTCGATCAACAATGGCTTATTTATTACCAGATTTGGATTGGCTCGATCTACTATCTCGAGAAGCGAGAGACATGGCTAAAGCTGATAAGTCCTGACTAGGAGGATGCACCATAGCACTATGGTGGTTCTCTTCCTGTTGAATACAAGCATAAACCTCTTGAACTGTGGGAAAAAGGATGGCAGCCTAAAACGTGGACCAGGATATGATCATATTCTAGGTTCAACCTAACAAGAAAGTCATAGACCCGCTTTTTCTCTACCAGAGCCTAAAAAGTAACTGCATCTTATGAACAAACAACCTTAAAAACTCTGATAATAATCAAGCTCTTGCCACAAACTAGTCAACTCAATATAGTACTCAGCAAGAGATCTATCTTTCTGATTTACCCTACGAATCTTCTTCTGTAAGATCGTAACTCATAAGTTTGAGCATTGTTACTCCTCCAGGAACAGGTTTGTGTTGCGGCTGTCTAGATTTTATGAACGGTGTCTTGCAGTAAGAAAATATGATTGATATTCGGCTGCATCAAATTAATCAGCTAGGTCATGACAAGAGTATTATTTGAGTGCTATTTTTCACGAGCTGGGTTATTTGTTCCAGGTTCTTTACTAGTCCCTGTAACGTGTCTGGTCAAGTCTTGAGCAGTAATAACAAAACTACAAGAGCGAAACTAAAGAAGATATTTATTGTCGTCCAACGTCATCATACTGATCTGAAATGAACCTCCAAGAGGGCCTCATGACTCATCACAGGCTCGTAGTTGCTACCAGATGGCTTACCGATGTCCATGATACCAAAAACTCAGAAATTGGCACAGATCATGCACCAAAAAATTAGAATCAACGACGACAAGGCTTGGAGAACTCGCTAGATAGTCGAAAGAACTAAAGAAGAAGTACCGAAAACTGGATAATGAATCGTGAATGCAAGGAACAGTTGAAACTAAACCTGTTGGAAGCCAAAAAGATAGAAAACAAACAAAGCCGAACTCCATTTTGCTAAAAAAGGGGGAAACCGAACCCTTGGAAGCAAAATCAAACCTTTGGAAGCCAAAAAATAGGCCAAGCACAAAGATCTTAGTAGTGAATCATCCAAAAGCGTAATTCAGTACCCTTGGAAGAAGTATTAAGCATCCATTTAAGCGGATTTGGGAGAAATCGCAAATTGTGAAGCAAAACCCTAGAATGCCAAAAATTAAAGGAAAAGGAGAAAACCCTAATAGATCAACACCAAAATGTTTGGGAAAAAAATGGTGATCATCTCCATCCTAGTCGATCATGTAGCTTTTTTTTAATAAGATTAATAAACAAACAAAAAAATAAATAAAAGGTAAAAAATGAAAGAAAAGAAATAGAAAAGAATTTGTGATGTGCTCTGACACCAAGTTAGATTTCAAGAACAAAAGAAATAAGATGAATAAGAAAAAGAATGATAGAGAAATCAAGAGGTGACTAATGAGAGAACACCAAAAAATTAGGGCTATCTCTCTAAGCATCATTATTTATATAAACAAAGAGACGGCAATACATAGATACTCATGTTTTATACTAAGCATAATTCGTAACAACTTACCATTGGTAATGTCATTTGTTTTGTTTGTTTAATTCCACGGTTATATCTTAATGCACATTTCGAGCTTGGCTAATAGGAGTGATTAAGGTTTTGAGAGAGCCTGTGCATGGTGGTGTGGTGGGATGGGGTTGTGCAATCATTATAAATTTATAAAGGAAGGAAAAAGAAAGGTTAGGAGTGATGTACGCTAAAGAAAATGTCAACCCGGATTCTTTAGATCCAGATTGTGTTTTGCTCAGGAAGGTGGTTACTGGTTACTTATTCAGCAATGAGGGGATTGTATAGCAGACCAGGTTATTATCTTTGAGGTAAAATAAAATGTATTATTATCGCCTTTTAATTACTATAATATTGATTTTTTTTCCTGATAATTGGGTGTCCGGGTCAGCTTAGTGCGCTCCTTGACTAATCCAGGGTTCCTGAAGTTATAGCTGGGCAAACCTCTTGTGGCTTTGAGAAGATTTGAACTTGTGGCCATTGGGGAGTATACCCAAGGCCGGACCAGCCGAGCAACCCCTCATGGTTAAACTATCAAATTGAAATGACTTCAGTATCTTTGTCCTTTTGTTCTGCATCTACCACAGATTTTATAACGGGAGTCCTGTGCATTTCAATTTTTATGCTAGGCTCTTTGTTTGAGTTATTGTCAAAAGGATCCAAGTTTTGATACTTCAAATTTCTCTTGCATATTTAAATTCTTGCTTAAATCATTCTTATGAATTTTGAGGCTTCTCTTTGGCTTGGTGATTTCCAAGCTCCGATAACAATGTCAAGAGTTGACAGTTGTCCATTGAGCAATCGGATTAAAATTTACTAAATCATTTTTATGCTTAATCATCACAATAAAGTCTGTTGTTCTCCATTATTTATATTCTAGACATGAGGTCGGGCATCTTTCTATGCTTTTGCATGCTCAAAAGCTGTATCATTTGTCTGGTGCTGCTGTATTATATCTCATGCAAGGAGGTGTTCAATTTTTCAAATACATATCGGTGAGGATTTTCATACCAAATTATTGTAACTCATATAATTTAGCATACTGATTTGTTTCAGCAACCAGCTTCTTCTAAAGGAAAAGCATTGGACAAGATTTCTACAGAGAAGAGATTGCAGGTAGTCCGCAGCATATATTTTAATTAAGAACATATTACATGTGCTTAATGGGAATATACTATATGAGATTTTGGTTTGTTAAAACATGTATTGCCTCAAAATATAGTGACTCTATAAGGGGGGAGTACAAACAGCTGCCTCACTTTGTCAATTTTGGAGGAACTTCCTCAAAATTTAATTCCTAAAGAAGCTTCCTTGTCCGAGTAGTAGGGCTTTTACCAATGCTATTGTGCAAGGTTCTTCATCTACTTACCATAGATTGTCTATATGCTTGTACTAGTAGATAAATGGCAAGCCCCATTGCATATCCATCACATGTATTAGAATCTGCATGCACATCTATTGAAATTCTATATGTGAGACTGGTTTAATTCAGGCAACTATTATTAGAGAAGTGTGTATAACTGCATGTGAAGCTGGACAAGGCCTGTGAGTTGTGATTGAAAGCGTTCCTTTTAGGTCTAACAAATGGCGTTTGAAACGCACAATCTACACAAGAAGAAACGAGCAAGAAAACAACCACAAGAACGCGACAGAGATTTTACGTGGTTTGGCAAGTTGTGCTTACGTCAACGGGTTTACTTTTCACTAATTTTTTTGGTAGAATACAAGAATAATGTTTTGGGCTAAAGCCATGAGAGAAAATAGATTAGAATACATCAGCGACTACAACTTTAGTAGGTTAAATAATACAGTGCTGAAGTGGACCGATCGATCTGTCCATCAATTCGTTTGGGACTGCTCGCAGTACTTGTGCAGATTGATCGATGGGTCCCACGACCGATTGATCCAACTGGGTAAAATGTGGGTTTTCTTCCCTTTCTTCAACATTCTTCCATTTGAGGTAAATCCACTCCAAGCTTTCCGATACTCGAAAACTACCGTCGCCTCAAAACCAAATAAAGAAACCAGTGTGAGCCCTTTCCCGTCTTCTAAACTTGAAGACTGTCCAAACTTAAACAAGCCTTTAACTTCTCTACCGTCACCACCTTAGTGAACATGTCTGCAGGATTTTCATTTATGTGAATTTTCTCCGGATCAAACTGTCCCCCTTCCAACTAAGACCGGTTAAAAGGATACTTGATGTCGATGTGCTTGGCTCTTGAATGGAACGCAAGTTCTTTACCAGATGGATAGCACTTTGGCTGTCAGTGAACAATTGACACTTGTCTTGTTCTTTACCCTGCTCCTTTAAGAAACCTTTATCCATATCAACTTCTTGCAGGCCTCCATGGCTACTACATATTCCGCTTTTGTGGTAGAGATGGTCACAATCTTATGCAATCTGAATACCCAGCTGACTGCTGCACTGCCTAATGTAAACACATATTCGATAGTATTTTTTCTGCTGTCAATGTCACCTGTTGGGTCTGAATCCACAAATCCCTGTAGTTGAGTTTCTGAGCCATCATATCACAAAATATAATTCGTAGTTACCTTGAGATAACTTAGAATTCACTTTACTGCTTTCCAGTGCTTCTTCCCCGGATTGGACATAAATCTAATTACAACTCCTGCTACATAGGAAATGTCTGGTCTCGTACATGTTGGAATACATTAGGCTACCTACGACTGATGCGTAAGGTACTTTGGCCATATTTCTCTGTTCTTCTTCTCTGACTGCTCCCTGATACTTTGAAAGCCTAAAGTGGTTTGTCAAAAGCGTGCTAACTGGCTTAGCACCATCCATATTGAACTGTTTCAGCACATTTTCAGCATACTCCGCTTAGAAGAGCTTCAACTTTCTGTTCACCCTCTCCCAACTGATTCTCATGTCAAGAATCCGTTTGGCTGTCCCCAAATCCTTCATGGTAAACTCCTTGGATAGTTGTGACTTAAGATTAGCATGGATGGAAATCTCATTGATGCTAGACCCTATAATTAGCATGTTGTTTACATACAATAACAATATAAGATATGATAAAGAGAACTTAAAATAACAGCAGTGGTTTGCGTGGCATCTGCTAAATTCTGTACTTGCCATATACGTATTAAACCTCTTATACCATTGCCTCCAGGCCTATTTCAAACCATATAATCTCTTATTGAGCTTGTATACGAGATTTTCTTGTCCTTCCAGTGCATACCTCGCTAGTTGCACCATATAGACATCTTCATCTAGATTCCCATGAAGGAAAGCAATTTTGACATGCAACTGCTCCAGGTGTAGGTTCTTCGTTGCCACAATGCTTAAAACTGATCTGGTGGTGGAAATCCTCACAACCGGAGAGATGATTTTAGTGTAATCATTCTCGGCGTCTTCTGAAACCCTTTGACTAGTAGCCAAGCCTTGTACCTCTTGCTCCCATCGGCCTTTTCCTTCAGTTTATAGACTCCCTTATTTTGCAGAGCTGACTTACGCTTGGGCAACTGTAGCAATTTCCAAGTCTGATTTAATGATAGAGACTCCATCTCATCATCCATAGCATGCTCCCACTGCACTCAACCTGCAATGCTTTTTCAAAACATTATGGCTCACCACTTTCTTTTAGCAACAAATAATTCAAAGATGGTGAATATCGCACTACAGGTCTACTAACTTTGGTGGATCTCCTATGAGAAGGAGGTTGTGTCTTCGTCTGTGGAGTTGACTGTATGTTCTGATCTCGAGGTTTCAACACTATCGGATCGGATGTCCCCTCAAACTCAACTAAGTCTGATCCATTTATAGTTACCTCTTTCTGATCTTGTTTGTTTTTTGAACACAACGTTAATGCTCTTAACTGTTTTCCTATTTTCATAGTCCCAAAGTCTATAACCATAACTATCATTTCCATAGCCAATTAATTCACATTTTCTATACTTAGGGTCAAGCTTGTTTTTCTTATCGTGCTCCGCATGAACATAGGAATACATCTAAAGATACGTAAATGGGATAAAGTTATCTCTTTTCCTGTCCACATTTCTCTGGCATTCCACCATCCAACGGTACTGAAGATCCCCTATTGATCAAATAAGTTGTTGTATTCACATAACTAGCCCAGAACTGTTTTGGTAACCCGACATGCGACCTCATGCTCCTGGCACATTCCATGATTGTCCTATTCATACGTTCTGCCACCCCGTTCTGCCTTAGCTTCATCAGGACAGTCATAATCCTTCTAATCCCATTAAACGCGCAGTAGTTTTCAAACTGGAAAAGGAGAAAACCCTAATAGATCAACACCAAAATGTTTGGGAAAAAAATGGTGATCATCTCCATCCTAGTCGATCATGTAGCTTTTTTTTAATAAGATTAATAAACAAACAAAAAAATAAATAAAAGGTAAAAAATGAAAGAAAAGAAATAGAAAAGAATTTGTGATGTGCTCTGACACCAAGTTAGATTTCAAGAACAAAAGAAATAAGATGAATAAGAAAAAGAATGATAGAGAAATCAAGAGGTGACTAATGAGAGAACACCAAAAAATTAGGGCTATCTCTCTAAGCATCATTATTTATATAAACAAAGAGACGGCAATACATAGATACTCATGTTTTATACTAAGCATAATTCGTAACAACTTACCATTGGTAATGTCATTTGTTTTGTTTGTTTAATTCCACGGTTATATCTTAATGCACATTTCGAGCTTGGCTAATAGGAGTGATTAAGGTTTTGAGAGAGCCTGTGCATGGTGGTGTGGTGGGATGGGGTTGTGCAATCATTATAAATTTATAAAGGAAGGAAAAAGAAAGGTTAGGAGTGATGTACGCTAAAGAAAATGTCAACCCGGATTCTTTAGATCCAGATTGTGTTTTGCTCAGGAAGGTGGTTACTGGTTACTTATTCAGCAATGAGGGGATTGTATAGCAGACCAGGTTATTATCTTTGAGGTAAAATAAAATGTATTATTATCGCCTTTTAATTACTATAATATTGATTTTTTTTCCTGATAATTGGGTGTCCGGGTCAGCTTAGTGCGCTCCTTGACTAATCCAGGGTTCCTGAAGTTATAGCTGGGCAAACCTCTTGTGGCTTTGAGAAGATTTGAACTTGTGGCCATTGGGGAGTATACCCAAGGCCGGACCAGCCGAGCAACCCCTCATGGTTAAACTATCAAATTGAAATGACTTCAGTATCTTTGTCCTTTTGTTCTGCATCTACCACAGATTTTATAACGGGAGTCCTGTGCATTTCAATTTTTATGCTAGGCTCTTTGTTTGAGTTATTGTCAAAAGGATCCAAGTTTTGATACTTCAAATTTCTCTTGCATATTTAAATTCTTGCTTAAATCATTCTTATGAATTTTGAGGCTTCTCTTTGGCTTGGTGATTTCCAAGCTCCGATAACAATGTCAAGAGTTGACAGTTGTCCATTGAGCAATCGGATTAAAATTTACTAAATCATTTTTATGCTTAATCATCACAATAAAGTCTGTTGTTCTCCATTATTTATATTCTAGACATGAGGTCGGGCATCTTTCTATGCTTTTGCATGCTCAAAAGCTGTATCATTTGTCTGGTGCTGCTGTATTATATCTCATGCAAGGAGGTGTTCAATTTTTCAAATACATATCGGTGAGGATTTTCATACCAAATTATTGTAACTCATATAATTTAGCATACTGATTTGTTTCAGCAACCAGCTTCTTCTAAAGGAAAAGCATTGGACAAGATTTCTACAGAGAAGAGATTGCAGGTAGTCCGCAGCATATATTTTAATTAAGAACATATTACATGTGCTTAATGGGAATATACTATATGAGATTTTGGTTTGTTAAAACATGTATTGCCTCAAAATATAGTGACTCTATAAGGGGGGAGTACAAACAGCTGCCTCACTTTGTCAATTTTGGAGGAACTTCCTCAAAATTTAATTCCTAAAGAAGCTTCCTTGTCCGAGTAGTAGGGCTTTTACCAATGCTATTGTGCAAGGTTCTTCATCTACTTACCATAGATTGTCTATATGCTTGTACTAGTAGATAAATGGCAAGCCCCATTGCATATCCATCACATGTATTAGAATCTGCATGCACATCTATTGAAATTCTATATGTGAGACTGGTTTAATTCAGGCAACTATTATTAGAGAAGTGTGTATAACTGCATGTGAAGCTGGACAAGGCCTGTGAGTTGTGATTGAAAGCGTTCCTTTTAGGTCTAACAAATGGCGTTTGAAACGCACAATCTACACAAGAAGAAACGAGCAAGAAAACAACCACAAGAACGCGACAGAGATTTTACGTGGTTTGGCAAGTTGTGCTTACGTCAACGGGTTTACTTTTCACTAATTTTTTTGGTAGAATACAAGAATAATGTTTTGGGCTAAAGCCATGAGAGAAAATAGATTAGAATACATCAGCGACTACAACTTTAGTAGGTTAAATAATACAGTGCTGAAGTGGACCGATCGATCTGTCCATCAATTCGTTTGGGACTGCTCGCAGTACTTGTGCAGATTGATCGATGGGTCCCACGACCGATTGATCCAACTGGGTAAAATGTGGGTTTTCTTCCCTTTCTTCAACATTCTTCCATTTGAGGTAAATCCACTCCAAGCTTTCCGATACTCGAAAACTACCGTCGCCTCAAAACCAAATAAAGAAACCAGTGTGAGCCCTTTCCCGTCTTCTAAACTTGAAGACTGTCCAAACTTAAACAAGCCTTTAACTTCTCTACCGTCACCACCTTAGTGAACATGTCTGCAGGATTTTCATTTATGTGAATTTTCTCCGGATCAAACTGTCCCCCTTCCAACTAAGACCGGTTAAAAGGATACTTGATGTCGATGTGCTTGGCTCTTGAATGGAACGCAAGTTCTTTACCAGATGGATAGCACTTTGGCTGTCAGTGAACAATTGACACTTGTCTTGTTCTTTACCCTGCTCCTTTAAGAAACCTTTATCCATATCAACTTCTTGCAGGCCTCCATGGCTACTACATATTCCGCTTTTGTGGTAGAGATGGTCACAATCTTATGCAATCTGAATACCCAGCTGACTGCTGCACTGCCTAATGTAAACACATATTCGATAGTATTTTTTCTGCTGTCAATGTCACCTGTTGGGTCTGAATCCACAAATCCCTGTAGTTGAGTTTCTGAGCCATCATATCACAAAATATAATTCGTAGTTACCTTGAGATAACTTAGAATTCACTTTACTGCTTTCCAGTGCTTCTTCCCCGGATTGGACATAAATCTAATTACAACTCCTGCTACATAGGAAATGTCTGGTCTCGTACATGTTGGAATACATTAGGCTACCTACGACTGATGCGTAAGGTACTTTGGCCATATTTCTCTGTTCTTCTTCTCTGACTGCTCCCTGATACTTTGAAAGCCTAAAGTGGTTTGTCAAAAGCGTGCTAACTGGCTTAGCACCATCCATATTGAACTGTTTCAGCACATTTTCAGCATACTCCGCTTAGAAGAGCTTCAACTTTCTGTTCACCCTCTCCCAACTGATTCTCATGTCAAGAATCCGTTTGGCTGTCCCCAAATCCTTCATGGTAAACTCCTTGGATAGTTGTGACTTAAGATTAGCATGGATGGAAATCTCATTGATGCTAGACCCTATAATTAGCATGTTGTTTACATACAATAACAATATAAGATATGATAAAGAGAACTTAAAATAACAGCAGTGGTTTGCGTGGCATCTGCTAAATTCTGTACTTGCCATATACGTATTAAACCTCTTATACCATTGCCTCCAGGCCTATTTCAAACCATATAATCTCTTATTGAGCTTGTATACGAGATTTTCTTGTCCTTCCAGTGCATACCTCGCTAGTTGCACCATATAGACATCTTCATCTAGATTCCCATGAAGGAAAGCAATTTTGACATGCAACTGCTCCAGGTGTAGGTTCTTCGTTGCCACAATGCTTAAAACTGATCTGGTGGTGGAAATCCTCACAACCGGAGAGATGATTTTAGTGTAATCATTCTCGGCGTCTTCTGAAACCCTTTGACTAGTAGCCAAGCCTTGTACCTCTTGCTCCCATCGGCCTTTTCCTTCAGTTTATAGACTCCCTTATTTTGCAGAGCTGACTTACGCTTGGGCAACTGTAGCAATTTCCAAGTCTGATTTAATGATAGAGACTCCATCTCATCATCCATAGCATGCTCCCACTGCACTCAACCTGCAATGCTTTTTCAAAACATTATGGCTCACCACTTTCTTTTAGCAACAAATAATTCAAAGATGGTGAATATCGCACTACAGGTCTACTAACTTTGGTGGATCTCCTATGAGAAGGAGGTTGTGTCTTCGTCTGTGGAGTTGACTGTATGTTCTGATCTCGAGGTTTCAACACTATCGGATCGGATGTCCCCTCAAACTCAACTAAGTCTGATCCATTTATAGTTACCTCTTTCTGATCTTGTTTGTTTTTTGAACACAACGTTAATGCTCTTAACTGTTTTCCTATTTTCATAGTCCCAAAGTCTATAACCATAACTATCATTTCCATAGCCAATTAATTCACATTTTCTATACTTAGGGTCAAGCTTGTTTTTCTTATCGTGCTCCGCATGAACATAGGAATACATCTAAAGATACGTAAATGGGATAAAGTTATCTCTTTTCCTGTCCACATTTCTCTGGCATTCCACCATCCAACGGTACTGAAGATCCCCTATTGATCAAATAAGTTGTTGTATTCACATAACTAGCCCAGAACTGTTTTGGTAACCCGACATGCGACCTCATGCTCCTGGCATATTCTATGATTGTCCTATTCATACGTTCTGCCACCCCGTTCTGCCTTGGCTTCATCAGAACAGTCATAATCCTTCTAATCCCATTAAACGCGCAGTAGTTTTCAAACTCCTTGTTGCAATACTCACCCTTGTTATCTGATTTCAGGCACTAGCTTCATCCTCGTTTCATTCTCAACTAGGGCTTGTCAATTTTTGAATATCCAAAAAATATCAGATTTATTTTTGCAGAAATAAACCCAAAGCTTCCTCGTTGCATCATCAATAAAAGTGATAAAAATAGCATGAACCTCCTAAAGAGGGTACCTGGGATGGTCCCCACACGTTCGTATGAACCAATTCTAGTCGTTCTTCTTTGGGTGTCCTTGTGAAATTGACTTTCTTCTGCTTCCTGAAGACACAATCTTTACAGAAGTTTAGGTCTACTAATTGTAACCTTGGTAATTTCCCTTTTGAGATCATCACCTTCATTCCCCCTTTGCTTATGTGACCGAACCTTCTGTGCTAAGCACCAGCATCAACCCCAGTAGACGCAATTGATATGCTACTGTAGGAACTCGAGGACATGTACAAAGTGCCCTCCTCTTTTCCACGGGCCAAGATCAATGCCCCCTTGCTCATCTTCCAGGAGTTTGCTGTGAATAAGGTTGTGTGCGGGTTGCGTTGGGGCGGGTGGAGAGAAAATTTTCAACTAATTCATCTTTGATGAGTGATCTTTTTTTCAACCTACCGGCAATTCACTGATCATCAAAACCAGCGGATTTGGTATTTTTTTTGTAGTTTCAACCCACAGTTTAGGCGGTTTAGCCGGTTGAAATATTATAGAACTTTGAGATTATTTTTTTAAAATTTGTTCTAAAAAATAAAAACCTATTGTAATTTTTATAAAAAGAAATTATATTTTATACGTCAAGCAAAAGACCAACTAAAAATGATAGTAGTTATTCAATAATAATAATAGTAAAATTAAATATCTTTAACAATAATATTTTTATTGCATACTTATCGAAAAATAAATATTTACAACATATAAAGTAGTAATTAAAATCATAAATGTTCTAATTTGTTCCTTATCAAAATAATTTATATAAATTTAAATATGTATATGATGTTGAAATTTGTCGTATATAGGAACACGACAACTAATATAATACTATATGCAGGTTGGGTTGGGTTAATGGCGGATTGAAAAAATATAATCCGTAACCAACACATCCTTATTATTGTAAAAGAGAATAATCTATTATCTGAAAAGTTTAACCTCTCAATTAGAGAGGTCCACTATATATGCTAATTACACGGATACAGCAAAACTCTAATGGGCCCTTATAGCTAACGGGCCTATGTACAGATAATATATACACATCTCATAATATCACTAACACTCCCCCTCAAGCTGGAGCATAGATGTCTATCATGCCTAGCTTGTTACAAATATAATGGACTCGGAGACCCACTAATGACTTAGTAAAGATATCTGCGAGTTGTTCTGTTGTCTTCACATGACCCAAGGATATAACACTCTTCTGACACTTCTCACGGACAAAATGACAGTCAACTTCAATATGTTTTGTCCTCTCGTGAAATACTGGGTTGTTAGCGATATGCATAGCTGCCTGGTTATCACACAACAACCTTGTAGAGTCTGTCATAGGCGTGCCAATTTTCTTCTAGGAGCTGTCGCATCCACATAACCTCAGTAGTTGCCATTCCCATGGCTCGATACTCAGCTTCAGCACTCGACCTTGCTACAACGTCCTGTTTCTTGCTTCTCCAAGAAATCAGATTTCCTTCAAGAAATATAGAGTATCCTGAGGTTGATCGTCTATCACTAGGAGATCTCGCCCAATCTGCATCCGAATACCCCTCCAGGTTGAGATGTCCATGATTCTTGAAAACCAGTCCTTTACCAAGATTAGTTTTCAAGTATCGCAATAGACGAAGCATTGCCTGCCAATGATTTGTTTTCGGAGACTCCATAAACTGACTCACCACACTTATCGCAAAGGCAATATCTGGACGTGTCATGGTGGTGAGATAATTCAATTTTCTCACTAGCTGTCTATATCTGTCTGGATGAGAAAATAACTCACTATCATCGTCTTTGCCCAACTTTTGACCCGGATTCATAGGACTGCGTCTGCTATCCTGAAACCCTGCCTCAGATAGGATGTCAAACACATATTTCCGTTGAGAGAGAAAGATATCATCTTTCTTCTATGCCACTTCCATGCCAAGGAAGTACTTTAGGGCCCCCAAATCTTTGGTTTGGAACTGGCTCTGAAGGAAGATCTTCAGATTACTGATCCCAGCAGTGTCATCTCCTGTAATCACAATGTCATCAACATACACAACTAGCAT
>JAULJZ010218162.1:0-17989 GCA_032270985.1 Heliamphora pulchella | reverse complement strand
ATTAATTTATGAGAATTAGTTGATTCAAATACCTTAGGATTCCTTTTGGGGTTCGGTTGGTTGTGTGGTGGTTTCGGGGGTCATGTCGCGATCCCAGGTGTTTGTTTGGGTGCCGTCCTCGCCGGTGATGTGTATGGCTAGATGTGGTTTGTTCGGGCACGGTTGTGTGTGCTGTGGTTGGATATGGATTGTGTTTGGGCCCTTGATCCTTTTGAGGAGAAAGGTGGGGTTTGTAATCTCTTGGTTTGAGGGGTTTAGCGTTAGCCATCGAGTTAGGCTTAGTTTGTGGGTTGTTGGTTATCCATGCGAATGGATGTCGGGTTGTTTAGTGGTGGCGTCATGATGTGAAGTTATATATGGGTATGTGCGTTTATAACTGGTTATGTGGATTTATAACTTTAGTTTATTTATGCATGGATTATGTAATGTGATTTACATGGCTTTCAGTGACGCTATGTGTAATGTGGTTTATGCTTTAAGATCCTGAGTTTTATAGGCATGTATGTGGGCTTTAAGGAGAGAATGCATGTGGTGCATGTTGTGTGAGTCGCGTGTGTAACATGTGACGTGATTTGTGATACGTAGTGATAGTTCGTGTTTTATGCATTTAAATCCTTATTAGGTTATGCATAGTTATATGGAATGAGATAGATGGTTATGTTAACTCTGGCTGACTGTGATTACGTTAGGGTTACGACCCTTCGATTAAAGTTCGTAAAGAAGCATTTGATAGGGTTACGGTCCCTCGGTGCAAGTCTGTAAAGAGGTATTCGATAGGGTTATGGCCCCTCAGTGAAAGTCCGTAAAGATGCATTGACGGGGGCTACGGTCCATCAGTGAAAATCGAGAAGATACATAGATTGTATGAACTGCATTATGGGACGGATAGACCAATTTTCAAACTGTTTTAAGAGTCATGTAAATCACGATCTAAAAACCATTTTCAACTGTTTTCAAGGCTCCTGTGAGTGAGTCAAAACATGGTTTGTATCCTCGCTTTCCCTTGCATGTGAAATTATTTTTAAGGCTTGAAAGAGAGTCTAAACCTGCACGTCGATTTTCCTAGCATGTTTTGTTTATATTACTTGCTTGTCTAGTTTTTGCTGAGTCTTGGCTCATGGTGTGGGATAAAATGTTTTCAGGTACCGATCACGTACGCTGATTCGGGTTTACTGGAGGAGCAGAAGAGTTGTAGTCTTCCTTTTTGTCTTTCTATTACATGTATGTTGTAACATGTTTTTTTTGGTGTTAAAACCGTGTAATGCAGCCGTTTGGCATTTATATACAATGCATGTATGATTTTATTTGGGAGTATATTCTCGGGTTGGGTGATATGATGGGTTATTTGTGGTGTTTCACGCGACCCGGAGTTTGATGCATGACAACTTGGTATTAGAGCTCTAGGTTCGAATACCTATGAGCCGTGGGAAGATGGTGTACCCCGTGTGAGGTTGATTGCGTGTGCTTAACTGCATGTGTTTACATGCATTGATAACATGTACATGTTAATATGTTTGATATGAGGATGATGTGTATATGTGAGCAAGGGGGTTGAACTGTGGGATTGATTAGTCCTACCTTTGGGCGTCTGTATTAACAAACTTGGGAGCCAAGTTAGAAACGCGTTTAGCTGACGTGATTTCTAGCAGGGAATCTGAGTAAGTTATCCAGATTGACGCATCATTCTTGTCGGTTCTCCTCGGTATGTTAGGTTTGTTTAGCGTAAACATATGTGGCTATGTGTTAGCATGATTATGTGTTTTATGTTAAGTAATAACATGTTATGTCGCTTTCATATGGACGTGATGTCTGCGTAGAGAGGATGAGACCGTGACCGTCGGTTTGGAGTTGGTGGTGGACTCCGTGGGTGGTGTGCTGTGTGGAGACAATGGTTGGTAATGATGTGAGGTTGGGGTGAGTTGTAGATCCCGTGTCTTTGAGATAGATGGCCATTGTTTTGGATGCCTGACCTTGTTTGACTATATCCTAGGAATGGTTTAGCTGACCATCTCGTATGTCGTGTCGATGTGATGGACAATTTGTTTCTTTGACCTTGCGTTGAATTTTGGGGGCGAAATTCCTTTAAGGGGGGTAGAGTTTTGAGACCTTGGCCCGTTTTCTTTTTTGGTGTTTTTCGGCGCGCGTGACGTGTTTTCATTGTAGCATGTTTTATATGCTTTTGATGCATGTTTGAGGGTAGAGATGCATGCAGAGAAGGTTCTGGGGGTCGTAGGATGTTATGATGAGAATTTCGAAAAAAAAAAAAATTTCGTGGCCTATAAATATCAAATCTTAGATATTTTGGTGGAGATATTTTTCAAAACTTAGGAGCTAAGTTATGTTTTTCAAACCAAAAGTTCTACCTTCTCTTTAGATTCTTGGAGGCCCGGGGCTCGATTTTCGACGATTCAACGGCGGATCCTTAGTCTCCTCGTGGTGGGCTACTCGTTCATTTGGAAGCAATTTCATTCCGGTGAAGATTGTTTTTGCACGTGGATCGAGATGTCGAGTTTTTAACTCAACGAGATAGGATTTTAGACTTGTATGTTTTATAAGGGTGCTACGTGAAATCTTGTGTGTTTTTACCGTACGAAAATGCATAAAAAGTTAGTTTATGTTTTGTTAAATCGGTTTGTAAGTTGGGTGTTTTTTTGTTTAGAATCATTTTGGGTGTTTTTGGTTGGATGGAATCGGGTTTCGAGTGTTTCTCTCGAGATTTTGTGATAGTTTTGGGCTTGTGTATGTCCATAGGTTGTTAAAGGGGTGTTTGGATGGTTTAATTTGAGGCTGAGAAGCTTTTTCGTAGCTTGGGTTTGTTTTCCACCATCGCTTGTAGCTTATTCTGAAATTTGGAAAATTTGGGTTTATGGTCGACACAAATTTTGTTTGTGTCGACACATTTCTCCTTCTGTGGTGTTTAGCACGCTGCGGATGAACTCTCGGTTGTTTTGTGTTGACACATTTTGATGCTGGTGTGGACACATTGTTTGTTTGTGTCGACACATTTTTCCTTTTGTTGGAGTTGTGCATTCTGTTGCTGTTTGTGTCGACACCTCCGCTATTTGTGTTAACACATTTTCTGTTGGTGTCGACACCTTCGCTGGTTGAGGAATCCTTTTCTTTTGGTCATATCTCTCTCATCCGGACTCATAATTGTGTCATTTTTACGTTCAAATTGAAGCCCCGGAAGTCTTATTTCCGATGAAACCTTTCCCTCATCAAAATTAATTTTGTAGAAAAAGTTATGATCAAAAGAGTGAAGGTGTGTCAAGATTTTCAAACCGCTTTTCACCCGTTTTTGGCCGAATGTTTGGGAAAAGGTTGTTTTTCATCCTTGTTGGCCCTTTTACCCAGTTTATTGTTTCTTGGGACATTGTGGGCTTGTGTTGGACGTGTGTGGGCATCGTGGGTTCTTGTTGGGCGTCTGGGAGTTCCTACTGGCCGTGTTGGGCGTGTGTGGCTTTGTGTTAGCTGCGTTGGGCGTGTATTGGCCCTAGGTTGTTGTTTGATGTGAGAAAGTTGGGTTTTGATTTCCGATTGGTGTTCTTTAGTATTCAATTGATTAATTTATGGGAATTAGTTGATTCAAATATCTTAGGATTTCTTTTGGAGTTCGGTTGGTTGTGTGGTGGTTTCGGGGGTCGTGTCGCGATCCCGGGTGTTTGTCTGGGTGCTGTCCTCGCGGGTGACATGTATGGCTAGATGTGGATTGTTGGGGCATGGTTGTGTGCGTTGTGGTTGGGTATGGAGTGTGTTTGGGACCTTGAACCTTTTGAGGAGAAAGGTACCAAGATATCACAATCCACCCCCATAGGGCTGCACGTCCTCGTGCAGTAGCCTGCTAGCTCTAGTAGCCTGCCAGTCCTTATCGACCCGTCCACTCAGTAGCCCACCCACGCGTCACGCGAGATAGTAGGGGCCCACACTCGGAGGTGAGGAGAGTCAGCTCTAATACATCTGTAACACCCCGACCCTTCACATGGCAATGATATTGTCCGCTTTGGGCAAAATCCTCACGATTTTGTTCTTCCTAGTGGGTCACCTATCTTTGCATTGCTCCTGCCCAAGCACACTTAACTGCAGAGTTCTATTAGGGTTTCTACCACTTGGGAAAAAGGTCTCGTTGAATGTAAGAGTCCAAGATTTTTACTTTATAGCCTAGAAACTCTCTCCCTTTTCGATGTGGGATACTAGGATATCACAATAAATCAGATATGGGGAAGAAGGATATAGCTATAGGTTAATTTGGGGGACAAAAATCTGATCCCCCATCAATCAAGTGGTTTTACATTGGTTTGTGTGCCTTTTTGTGCAAGAAAATGCATTAAACGTTAATTTGATATATCTTTTTGGTGTTTTTTTTTCTACTGAGACCTATTATTTTAGTGTGTTTATTATAAATATATTATTCCCATGTATTATCATAGTTTTTATAACAATTGATTAAATAGATATAGTCTTTTAAGTCAAATTAAGTTATTTTGGCAATATATGACTTTTTAACTTATTTTGTTGTGTATAAATTTCAATAATGATTTGTTTACTTCTGTTAACTTATAACACTATATTATTATGTATATTACTTTTTCAACAAGTATTGGATCATCATAATACTTAATTTAATACATTTCTCATCATTTTAAGCTAAAAAGAAAGCAAAAAGTTACTTTTTGGCACTCTTCCCAAGGTGGTTGGCCACTAAGGGGTATTTTTGTCATTTTTGATGTTATTTTGTCCTTTGGTACTTAATTGTATTTAAATCCTTGATTTAGGGTATCCATGTGTCAAAATTTGAGTTTTTAAGACTTTTTGACGTATTAGGGACAAAACAGTCATTTTATCCTATTTATGAGGATTTTTAATTTTTAATTTATTATTTCATGATATTTACTTCATTTAGAATGTTAGAAGACTCTCCGGGTGCTAAGGTTTTGTTGCCTGTGTTTTGGACCTTTTTGGAATTTTTGGGACGAACTTAAGGTTTTTGATTCGAGTTAGGGTTTTGAACCTTTTCTGTACTCTATGCCTCGGGGACTATCTGTCACTAATACTAGGGTCCAAGTAGGGTTGTTACAAACTACCCCCTTAAGAAAATTTCATTCCCTAAATTTTGCCTCGTACTTTATTGTATGGAAGGTTAAGGATGATTTATTAACATTGTGCCTTCTCGTTCTCCAAAATTGTGTCCTTGTTTACTTGAGTTGTACTCTGTTGAGGGTGTGGATAAGGCCGGACCCATATGTTCAGAACTAAGAGTAAAGATTGTCTTGTCCTGCTAACATCTTAAATTGATTACTATGAAATCTTCAAGGATTATGTCACATAACCAACTAGCCCCAAAAAGTTCGTATCTCTGTCATGGTAGTTAGCCTCTTTCCATTAACTGTTACTTCTACTTCTATTGGGTCCACTTGAATTTCTTCTCCAGATATAACTTGACCAGAAAACATCACTCGGTCCAACTAAAACTCACACTTACCAAGTTTTACATACAACTTGTTCTTTCTCACGATCTACAAAGAATCTTCAAATGTTTCCTGTGTTCCTCTTCACTAAGAGAATATAACCGAATATCGTTTATCAGCACAATTACAAATTAGTCTAAGAAGCTTCTAAACACCCGATTCATCAGGTCCATAAACACAGCAGGTACATTCGTTAACCCGAAAGGCATCACCACAAATTTATAATGCTCATAACGAGTCCTAAAGGAAGTCTTGGTTATATCTGACTCCCGCACTTTCAAGGAGTGGTATCATGACCCTAGTCTATCATTGAGAACACGTTGGCTCCAAAACACAACTTACATTGAGTACGATTTTCACAAGCGATCATATGTCTCTAAACTAGCCCTCCACCGGAACTGATTTTAAACATTCTCCACATCTGTCTAGAAGGACTGCCACTCTACTGAAAACCAGCTCATTGCCATATTCAAACGTACATCGAAGACTACTTTCCGATCGACTAATGACTATTAACTCAAAATCACATCACCACTCTGCATTGAACTACTCTAGCCTTATGACCATCAAGGCTAATACCGCCACTTGAATCTAGTAAGTCACTAGAGTTAAACATTCCACATAGACTAAACGCTCCCTAGGTATATACTTACCCATACGAACCCAATCACAACCTCGTCATAACATAATATACATTCACATATTTCCTTCATGTGCGGACCATTCACCCTACAATCCTTTAACCGAATAGTACTAACTCTTGATTCTAAAATCTCTTATTATCGTCACTCAATTCCTTCACACATTCTCTGCCACACAACTGAACCAAGAACCACTTTTGCACTTTAATTATTTCATCTTACCCACATTTTACTAAGACACTCGATTCACTCAAGGCCAATTATAAAAACCATACCCATGAATTCGTATAGTCTCACTTACGTGTCCACTCTTCTCATCCAAACACTTATTCCTTGCACGTACTCAAACTAAGTTGCTATGCAACTCCACCAGAAACAACAGAATTATATCACCCTTCAACTTCTCATACATAGAGTC
The DNA here is from genome assembly GCA_032270985.1 of Heliamphora pulchella. Taxonomy (NCBI): domain Eukaryota; kingdom Viridiplantae; phylum Streptophyta; class Magnoliopsida; order Ericales; family Sarraceniaceae; genus Heliamphora; species Heliamphora pulchella. Next base: position 11,465 of record JAULJZ010218162.1, on the reverse strand, counting down.
CACACATTTCCATGAGAAAATTCATTCTCTATAATAGCAACAACTACTCACCAATCTAAACAAACTTGCTCTAACGGGTCACAGCACAAAAGATTTTCGAAAGCAACTTCCTTGCGACTCACATCGATACCACAACAGAAATCGAATATCACTCCATAAGAGTTACACAGTCTAAATGTCACGGCCCAAACTCTGAGTCACGCGAAGAGCCACCGAACAACCACCAAAACTTCCCCAACACAAGGGATGAAAACCCAAAAGTCTAAACAAGGTTAAAACCTTTGTAAAACGTACTACTGTGGGTTTATTTAATATAAAAGAGTAGTCAAAAAAACTATGGTTACAGCCCCAAAAGCCAAGCCATAAAAACAAAATATACGTTTTAAATGAGAAAAAAACCTTTATTTTGAAAAGAAGCTTAAGACCGTTCTAAAATCTCCCTCGAAGCACAACAGTTTGAATGAAGCATAAACCATATGAAAACCCCGTTTGTAAACCGTTGAACCCAACAATGAAAAATATAGTAAGGAACTACGAAAAACAACAACCAACCCATGGTTCTCTCGAAAGCATAAAACATGCGTACATTCACAAGAATTACATAAGTTTGAAACATGTTACAACCAACATGAAGCATAGACAGAAAGCTATAAACTACCTAACTGAGACCAGCAACAGGGTCTATCATCAGCCACCTCCGGGCACCTCAACCTACAGGACCATGTTCACCTGAAAAGGTTTTAAGACAAAATCCTACACCGTGAGCCGAAGCTCAATAGGAAAAGACAATAAAGTTGTAAAGCAGTTTATGTAATTATAAGGATACAGGCTCAACCACAAGAGTGAAAAAGGTTTTTCCAACACAAAATCATAAGTTTTTCCATCAGGCTAACACGGGCCTCAAAACGGTTTTACTTTATATAACCCCACATTTCCATCCTTAAAACGATGCAGATAAACAATGCAAATAACGTTTTCACAGTTAAAGAAAAGCAGTAACCAAAACGTTATTTTTCCACTTGGATCACACACCGATGAACGATAAAAGATATTTTTCACTCGGAACACACACAGCCGAGAAAAATAAAATGGTAAAATCAGTATGCTCCACTTGGGACACACAGCCAAGGAAAAAGATAAAATGATTCCTATGTACCGACTCCATCACAAGGGGATAGATGTGGCAACTACAAACTCCTGCCCCTTTACCCAATCCCTACACATCGTAGGACCGGTTAGGTAAATGCAAGTTCTATACGAAGTCACCACAGCGTAAAAGCTTAGTTTACGGGTTCAACAACCCGAGGGAAAAAACACCCAATCACCTTCTTTACGGGAACTACCCAGAAGGAACAAAAGGTACCTACTCTGCGCACGTTTTTGGACTTTCACCGAGGACAACTCGGGCAAAATACCCGCTATCCCGGTACATCTAGAGAATTATTTTACAAAATCAAAACGTTTTTACATTTGTACAAAGATCCATCAATCAACATGGAGATCAAACAAACATATAGATCCATCCATTAACATGGAGATCCAACCAAAATCATTTCCCAAGATGAGACTCAACCCCAAAGGTTAGCTCCAAACCTCCAAAAACATGTTTCTGAAAGTTTTCTCAAAACTCCGTTTTCAAACAATCCTTTTGAAAGCCATGGATATCCATTTGGAAAACGTAGGACCTCACAATTCCAACGGATAAACATCACACGAGGAAAACCAGATCCAAAAACATCAAAAATCTCAAAAATGCCTAGACCACTCGATCGATCTCAAACCAGTTTTGGTTTCTCGGAAACAGCAGTAGGTTTTTCAACATAAAAACTTGTTTAAACCCAAAAATCAAGCCTCCGAACACCTGTTTTGATACTCGTGGGTATACACAAAACCCAAAACAACCATATAACCTCGATATAAACTATCAAAACCTAAAAGGATTCTTAAAATCTGATTTCATCCAACCGAAACGACGAAAAACGATTTTAAACCAAAAACCCGATTTCCTGAACATAAACATCCATTTTAAAAACTATGAACATTCACAAGTTCATAACTGTAATAAACCAACTAAAAGAGAACAACATGCTTTTTATCCAAACAACGTGGTTTAAACATGAAAAACAGCCTTTAAACCATTTTAAGGCAATATCACTCGGTGAAAACACCTATAATTGCATATATCACCTTTAAACATCTATACAGTCTAGGATCCTACCTCATAGGGTCACAAACCCAAAGCTTTACCAACCAGTGAAAAACCAAAGCCGTCGAAACACAATTTCATTCGGATGAAAGTGAAGCCCACGGCGAGTACATCAAGGATCCGCCATCCAATCACCAAGATCCGAGCCCCAACACGCCCAAAACCTAGAGAGAAGGCAGAGCTTGAGGTCTAGGGCTTTAGGAGAGAGAAAAGGAAGCTTAAGAGCAAAGCTTTGCACACTTTCGAAGCCATTCCACTGCCTTAAAAAATAGTCTGTCCGAACAGACCCCTCGATCGGTCTTTTTACCGCTCGAGCGGTTCCCCATTTCACTACACTGCTGTCCTAAATTCAAACGATCACATCTCCTTCGTCTGAACTCCAAATAGGGTCATTCTTGTGCTCAAACTGAAGCCCCAGAAGTCTACTTTCCAATGGTTTAAACCTCATACCTAAATTCATTTTGTACAAGGAGTTATGACACAATTAGTAAAGGAATATCACTTTTCATTACACGCTTTTCACATATTTTTTTCGGACATCTCTTAGAACCTCATATTCTTCCCCGAACATATCTTTCACGCATATCCAAGCTCAATACGCTCACCCACAACATCACCAAGGTCATGTTTCAACTTCAACTCCCATTAACACTTAATTCATATTTTCTTTAAAACTAAAACAGGTCGGGGTCTCACAACTCTCCCCCTCTTAAAGGAATTTTGTCCCCGAAATTCGACGCTGAAACTCAAGCCCGAATACCAACCCATCAATCAGCAACAATCTTTGATGCAGACCTAGTGATGCCGCACAATAGTAGAAATGCTCCGACAACCGAAATCCCAAAACTAGCGTCACATGATGTAAACACGAATCAACCTTCATACAAACTGCTCGTACTGCTAGGCCCCACTGACATCACTATCATCCATGACACATGCAAGTTGCATCGGACCAGAATCCAACTCACGCTGCCAATCCTTGACACATAACTCTCGCCGAATACAGATCACTCCGACGACAAACGCAAAGCAAGAGACCAATCTATCATGGTACTTGATCCCAAATGCCCTATATTCCAAGTCATAGAGATTACCATCATGTTCTCACTGCTACACACTGGCTTAGTCGCACCGTACCATGCACATCAAAGCCAAACTCCACAAGTCCAAACATACGACATCAACCCCTGACATCGATCACATGAAGTCACCTGTTCCACGCATAAACTTCACCCAAGTTCTGACGCTCACCAAACGTTCATCGACTTTGATACCACATCCTTACCCTGTTGATTCTAACAATGCCATCTCAAGGCTAGTACAATGTCCATGAACGAGTCATGACACAAACGCCCGATTCCAAAGAGAAACTCACTTAACCCACCTGGAATTCCAAGGAACATATCCTATCACAAATATCATCTCAGCTTGGAGAAACACTAGGTGATACGCCATTGTCCCAGACAAGGTTCCACACAACCAAAAACCAATCCAGCATCACAGCCACAAGTCATTGAAACCTCCCATACAACCACACAACACTACAGATTAATCTCACCATTAGATCACTGATACCAGACTACAGATCAATCTCAAACCAAGCATGATCGCCGTCATCCGACAAGGCAAACAAATGGCTGCCATCCGACATCAAACCACACACCCATAACACATAGATCAGTCCCCGAGTCCACAATAGTAGCATATTCGAACTCCAAACTTATCCGTCAAGTGACCAACCAAGACTTGCCTCTCACACTTCGTAATGTCCTCAGATACCGAACTCATCACGGCCTTTTCAATCTCAACCAACAATCGCGTCAATTCGACAGGCCACGCCGACCTAAGCTTCTTAGGATTGCCATCTAAACAAACTGTTGTGCCTAAGCACAACGCTTATTACAGTCGGCAACCGCTCCTCGACTCTAAGAACTCTGAACAGTTCTAAGTTCTCAAACAGAACAAAAGCCAGACTCACGAAGGGCTACCAGAAACCCACCATGCCAAGATCACAATTGCACTGTTCTGACAAAATTCCCACTCTACCAAGAGTTAGAAGTACAACCCTGCACACAACCCAAAACACACAACCCAGAACAAGCACACGCAGTCCGAGTTTACCAATTCAACCTCACAGGGAACACAACCCAAATGGTTCGATCATCACATAAAACAACCGCACTGACTAGGTTATCACGACCTATCATGTTTACCACACTCAAACATACTCTCTTACGTTCTTCCACTGTGAGATAACACTAACCCCATCATGCAATTCTTTATGGTCTCCAACCGCGGGAGCAATCGGATCCCAGGTTATACACACAAACAGTCGGATGTAGAGCGTCTCGCATCACGCGTCGAAACCACGAAGGATCAAACCTATAATCACTCGATCACGGCGATATAAGTCTCTGAGGCACACTCAAAGGACCTCAACACGGGTATAAATCCACAAGACTTGTCTCATAACATATCCAAATCCAAATCAATCAATAACCTGGCATCTCCATCCAACCGAGATGAAACAACTCGCATCAGATGACCGTCTACAAAGAAATTCTCTCTCTCCGTCTAGAGAAGAGACAAGGACTAACAACAAACCTTGGCCTAACCTCAGCGTACTCGCAGTACCCATTGACACTTGGTCCTCAAAGAACCATAGAATCCTTACCTTAAAGTTACATCTACCACAGTCAAACAGCTACCGTCAACCATGATCACAGTACTTGGATCATCAACTATCCCAAACTCTCAACTCTTACACCTCATTCACTCCACACTTTGTTCCCATGGGCAAACAACATACCCATCTCTGAACTTAAGGTGGAACACAGACGACCTCGATACATATTACACGTATAACACACTGTCTCGGCACTAAACCAACCACACTATCGAACCCGTCTATGGTCCTTTCGAACCTCATCCACCCAGCACGATTCTCAAACATGGACTCCTAATCACCAGGATAACGATCAAACCACAAACCTACATTCTCATAGGAGTCCCACAAAATTGATGCTCGTCGGATGTTAGAAGTGTAACCTGAATCCTTACACATTCCAACACAGCCGCGACCCATGCTCATCCCAACATATCTGCAACTCATACTCATCCCCATATCATTAAGCTTACTCACTCAGAACTATGCAACGTCCAAGGTCATCTGTACTACTTAGACTACTAGCAACATCCTCAGATACTACTCTGACTACCGTCAACATCCTGCTGACCACCATCAACATCCTGACTATCAAGGAATATCTCCAGAGCCACGCGTTCTGCTATCTCAACATACGCCCGACCAGGGATTACCACGCTCCCATCCACTATGTTTTTGTCTATACCCGATTCTGAGTACATGACTCATGACATAGCATGGCTCACAACATACCTAATCCATCACACGGCTAAAACCACGTACATCAACCTTACCCGTAGGGATTATCTCGATGCACAAATCTATTCACCAATCTAGTCATAATGACTAATTCCCAGGGTCTCCGACACCCCATCGCCCCTACTCACAAGGCTATCCATAACACAAATCAAATCTCCAACAACATACTCTCAAGAGGAGCTATCTACTAAAGCCTGAGCCAAAGCCATCAACTACGCTTCAACTACACCTGAACAAAACTCTGCTCATGCAAACACTCAACGGTTTGCCAATCGAGACCAACCTCACTCGGTTGAACTAAACTCACTGATAAGTTCTACGACATACCAAGCGATTGACGCTCAATCTATAACCTTACCTCTACAAATGATAACAATTGAATCGCACATCCAAGACCCAAACCACGGTCTCGTCGTCTCTAAGGGTGTACAAGTCATACATATAAAAGAAAACATGAGGCACGACAGCCTAAGGTCGATCTATCATGTTATTTCTAGCACATACCACATAATCATACTATTGCATAGCCACAATGATCATGTAGACATAACACCGATATCGAGGAGAACCGACAAGAATGACTCATCACTTTGGATAACCTACTTAGATTCCTTCCTAGAAATCACGTTTGCGAAACGCGTTTCTAACTTAGCTCCTAAGTTTGTTAATCCAAATGTCCAAAGGCAAGACTAATCAATCTTAAGGTCCAACCTCCATACTCACATATACACGACATCAACATGCTCATCAACTAACATGCTCATATTCAAAACACGGGCAACCATGCACAGACATATCATTCCTCACAAGGTAACACACGAAGAGCCACCGAACAACCACCAAAACTGCCCCAACACAAGAGATGAAAACCCAAATGTCTAAACAAGGCTAAAACCTTTGTAAAACGTACAATTGAGGGTTTATTTAATATAAAAGAGTAGTCCAAAAGACTACGGTTATAGCCCCAAAAGCGAAGCCTTGAAAACAAAATATAAGTTTTAAATGAGAAAAAACCTTTATTTTGAAAAGAAGCTTGAAACCGTTCTAAAATCTCCCTCGAAGCACAACAGTTTGAATGAAACATAATAAACCATATGAAAACCCCGTTTGTAAACCGTTGAACCCAACAATGAAAAATGTAGTGAGGAACTATGAAAAATAACAACCAACCTATGGTTCTCTCGAAAGCAGAAAACATGCGTACATTCACAAGAATTACATAAGCTTGAAACATGTTACAACCAACATGAAGCATGGACATAAAGGTATAAACTACCTACCTGAGACCAACAACAGGGTCTATTATCAGCCACCTCTGGGCACCTCAACCTACAGGACCATGTTCACCTGAAAAGGTTTTAAGACAAAATCCCACACCATGAGCAGAAGCTCAATAGGAAAAGACAATAAACCTGTAAAGCAGGTTATGCAATTATAAGCATACAGGCTCAACCACAGGAGCCAAAAAAGTTTTTTCAACCCAAAACCATAAGTTTTTTCATCAGGCTAACACGGGCCTCAAAACGGTCTTACTTCATAAAACCGCACATTTCCATCCTCAAAACCATGCAGATAAATAATGCAAATAACGTTTTCACAGTTAAAAAAAAGCAGTAATCAATATGTTATTTTTCCACTCGGATCACACACCGAGGAATGATAAAAGATATTTTTCACTCAGAACACGCACAGCCGAGGAAAATAAAATGGTAAAATCAGTATGCTCCACTCGGACCACACAGCCGAGGAGAAAGATAAAATGATTCCTATGTACTGACTCCGTCACAAGGAGACAGATGTAGCAACTATAGACTCTTACCCCTTTACGCAATCCAAACACATCGTAGGACTGGTTAGGTAAATGCAAGTTCTATACGAAGCCACTACAACGTAAAAGCTTAGTTCACGGGTTCAACAACTCGAGGGAACAAAGAACCCAACCACTTTCTTTACGGGAATAACCCCGAAACAACAAAAGGTACCTACTTTGCGCACATTTCAGGACTACCACCGAGGGCAACTTGTGCCAAATACCCGCTATCCCGGTACATCTAGAGAATCATTTTACAAAATCAAAACGTTTTCACATTTGTATAAATATCCATCCATCAACATGGAGATAAAACAAACAAATAGATCCATCCATTAACATGGAGATCAAACCAAAAGCATTTCCCAAGATGAGACTCAACCCCAAAGGTTAGCTCCAAACCTCCAAAAACATGTTTCTCAACGTTTTCTCAAAACTCTATTTTCAAACCATCCTTTTGAAAACCACGAATATCCATTTGGAAAACATAGGACCTCACAATTCTATCGGATAAACATCACATGAGGAAAATCAGATCCAAAAACATCAAAAATCTCAAAAATGCCCAGACCGCTCGATCTGTCTCAAACCAGTTTTGGTTTCTCAGAAATAGCAGCAGGTTTTTCAACATAAAAACATGTTTAAACCCAAAAATCAGGCCTCCGAACACCTGTTTTGATACTCATGGGTATACACAAACCCTAAAACAACCATATAACCTCGATATATACTATCAAAATTCAAAAGGGATTCTCAAAATTCAATTTCATCCATCTGAAACGACGAAAAACGATTTTAAAGCAAAAATCCGATTTCTCGAACATAAACACCCATTTTGAAAACTATGAACATTCACAAGTTCATAACATATAACAAACCAACTAAAAGCGAACAACATGCTTTTTATCCAAACAACGTGGTTTAAACATGAAACACAACCTTTAAAACATTTTCAGGCAATATCACTTGGTGAAAACACCTATAATTACATATATCAGGCAATATCACTTGGTGAAAACACCTATAATTGCATATATCACCCTTAAACATCTATACAGTCTAGGATCCTACCTCATAAGGTCACAAACCCGAAGCTTTACCAACTGGTGAAAATCCATAGCCACCGAAACACAATTTCATTCGGATATAAGTGAAGCCCACGGCGAGTACATCAAGGATCCGCCCTCCAATCACCAAGATCCGAGCCTGAACACGCCCAAAACCTAAAGAGAAGGCAGAGCTTGAGGTCTAGGGCTTTAGGAGAGAGAAAAGGAAGCTTAAGAGCTAAGCTTTACACACTTTCCAAGCCATTCCACCGCCTTAAAAAAAAGTCTGTCCGAACAGACCGCTCGAGCGGTTCCCCATTTCACTGCACTGCTGTCCCAACTTCAAACAATTATATCTCCCTCATCCGAACTCCAAATGGGGTCATTTTTGTGGTCAAACTAAAGCCCCGAAAGTCTAATTTCCAATGGTTCAATCGTCGTACAAAAATTCATTTTGTACAAGGAGTTATGACCCAATTAGTAAAGGTATGTTACTTTCTATTATACGCTTTTCACATATTTTTGTCCGGACATCTCTTAGAAACTCATATTCTTTCCTGAACATATCTGTCACGCCTATCTAATCTCAAAACGCTCACCCACAACATCACCAAGTTCATGTTTCAACTTCTACTCCCATCAACACTTAATTCATATTTTTTTTAAAAAAATAAATTAGGCCAGGGTCTCACACTAGACGCCAAACGAATATGAACTGATATTTAAGAACCTACCATATAAACAACTCGGTTTGTCTAAAATGCGCACTCCACCCCTCAAATAATCTTCAACGTTAATGGGACTCACTATTTCCACAAACTCCTTGGCACCCAAGTCCTAGAATTACTTAACTAAAGAGTTACCGGTCTTTGAGGTAATCTTGATAATCCCGATGACGAAGTCTGTAACCATATGCTTCCATTTTCTCTCTATTCTTTCCAAAGGTTGCTCTGTTCTTCTTGGCCTCTACCATGTGTTCTTAATGTGCTAGAACGTTGGGTTTGAATGTCTCTTCCAATAACTGGATTATTTTTCTCAGGCGGTTGGTCATTCTAGGGTAAAACGAACATGATAAAAGATATGATTGTGGTAACTACCTAGTTATGTGATCCATTGTGACTTGGTGGTTAATTATTCATTAGGCTCCAAATGCTCATTGTTGTGATCAAGATTCTTCGTTCTTTGATAGTGATGGCAAAAATTCAGACTCTAACACTTCGGTGGGAAGGCCGGCGTGAATATCGATGTATATAGCGTACCCCTTTTGCTAGCGTACTAAGGTTATCATGAGTTTGAGACTGTTTCTCGTTTTTTTACTAAGGTTATCACTTTCTTACTACCAGTATGAATCTTTTGCTTCTCAGTTTATCGGATGGGTGGGTCAGCTATGAACAAGTTTAGGGAAGTTTAAATTGTGCCATACGGTGGTGCCGCGAATCCATTGGTGTGAAGCTGTCATTTCTAACTTTAGATTGCTGATGACATAGTCTTATTTGTTGGGACCTTTGAAAAATATAGTTGTTACTGACGATCATTGTTACTCATAGATCTATGGGGCAAGGTTTTGAAGGTCGACAATCAAAAGCATGCGCGGGGTTAGAACGTCTTAGGGTGGAACCCAAATGGTTCAAAGATAGGTTAGATTAGGGCAAGAGGTCAAGGCTAAGGCAATCATTGTTGACCCAGATTGAGAGGTCGATTGAGGGTCAGACGCATTTGGACATAAGAGTTGAGTAACTAATAAAGATTACGAAGGGGATATTCTCGGGAGCAATCTGTGCGACATCAAATATTGATAAAAGATATGTTTAAACAATGGATAGCCAAACTAGATATTTATCCTGAAGTTATGTCGGGCTAACGTACTTCAACTCAAGCATCTACGTCAACTTCCTAGGTTGGGATTTCGATAGTAAACAAAGAATTCACAAAATAACTACACAAAGGAGTGGTATCATGATCGAGAGAATTGTATGAGGGTAAAAGACTTTACCAATGTCAAATATTAAAAATCAGTGTTATTAGGAAGGAGGACACACAAAGGGCTTCAATCGGGTACGAGAGTTGTCATAAAGGCTTGAGAAAGGAACTCATAGGGATAAAGTTGTGGGGTTCTAATGGTGGTTTTTGTAAAGCTTAGGCTAGCCTGGGTGTTTCACCATCTAGGGGTTCGTTAGCTTGCCGATGGTTCAGTTGTCTATCAGCCATCCTAGGAGAGTGTTGAAATTTAGGGGTTGTATCAATTCTTGATTATTTTCATGATTTGGGATCTTGTGGAACTTAATTTGGGATTATGAGATAGCTTATGAAGAACAAATATTTGCATTTGATTCTAATCACATAAATGGTGTACCAGTCTTTGAAAGTTCAACACATGTACAACATCCAATGAAAGAAAAGATACAATGCCCAACGCACTAAAGCCTAGACGAACAGATGCGGACTGAAGCAGCGGATAACTGAGTCACGCTCCCATATTGCCTTATAGATATCATAGCAGCGTCACTGCACTTCCATGCGCCAAAAGCCATCTGGTCCTATGCGAGCCCTATTGATTACGGCTATTGGTACCTCTAGGTATGTTTCTGGATTGTTAAAGTTGATTGCCTGGTCGCGTGGGTTGATGGTTCCTCTCTTATCTCTTGGTTTCTGTGTTTGCATCCACCTTGCATCTATCCTGTCCCCTAACAGCTCTTTGAATCCCGATGGTACCTTCAGACAATAGATGGTCTCGTCACATCTCTCACCAAAAACTTGCGCAAGATGGGGACCACGTGCCCACAGGTTAGCCCCCGAAACGTGGTGTTGTATCGTGGTGAGCTATAGAGTTATCTATTAACCAATGGCTTCGCATAGCCTATTGGGATAATAGGGTGGGGTTTCTATAAGCTGCACCCGATATCGGTTCATTAATTGCGATAAATTAATTGTGATACGATTTTGTGATAAATCGGATAATGAAAGTGTGACACAATTTTTGTGAAAAATCGGATAATGAAA